>QGOG01002348.1:0-12622 GCA_003313185.1 Collybia sp. MG36 | reverse complement strand
CGGGCCATTCCCAGCCAGTGTCGTGAAGTTGAATGCGGTATAAACTTGATACAATGTCAGCGTCCATTGCTGTGATACAATTCGTGAACGTACTTGCGGTGAGGGTCACATCGTGAGTGGCGTCAACGTAGATCGGCTGATTCAATGGGAAAGTGGCATTATTGCTGACGATCGTCCTGTTCACTGAGGTGTTGAACTCTGTGATGGGAGTCCGGGTGAGGCGGGAGACGAGCTCCTGGATATACCCGATCCCCAACGGAGCTGCGGTCGGGTTCCCGGGACCACTCCCATACCAGGATGAGACATCTGCTCCCTATCAGGATCAAATCTCGGAACAAGGAATTTGCGCACCGTTGTAATATGCGTAGCCCTCCCACTCCTCCTGCGTGAATAGATCACAGAACGACGAATATCCCAGCGACACCGTCTGAAGCATGATACGTCATCCTTGCTCGGGAATCCATGTTGATGATGCATTACCTCATAAGCACAGAGTTGCTGCATCGCCACCAGATCATTCGGGGCGAATTCCACGCCCTCGACGAATGAGGACAACCGCTGAGCAGCTCGCTTCAGATAGATCTGCGCCCATTTGCGGCTCTGGACGCTCCCGAGGCTCCCCATGGTGAGGAGATTCGGGCAATTGTCATAGGATGCCAGTGTGGTGTTGAAGCCGTTGGCTTCGACTTCGATGAGTTGATGATAACTGCTGCTCATTTTCTGGACACCGAAGAAGCCAGCTGCGAAATGTAAGCTGGGACGCGTGAGGCAGAGATCTCTGATTTCAGTCAACATGAGCCTACGCGGAATCAAGCATGCGCTCTGACGAGATGTGATGACTATGAATATTGCGCCCAAAGAAAAGCAAAGGAGAATTACCTTGGGATGTGGTCCGGAACACGGGAATCTGATCGAAATCCCTCAACAATTCGCCTGGAGATATGATCAGAAATCACATATGTGATCCCTCGAACTTTATAGGTAGAGATGATCACCATATTTCACACGAAACCCGACGCCGAGGTTAAATAGCTGAGACCGCCCAAATGGGGTCAAGATCTCCGCCCCGAGCTTGTACGTCCAATCGCTCAAGAATAAGAGAGGGCCCGAGACATTCAGCCCAGGTCCCGCAGCCGCCGTGTGTAATTTCGCTGCCAGTAAAGCGGGACCTGCGCCGGAGGTGGGATACCTCGCACCGTGACGATGCAAGAGATGCACTTGTGTGATCTCGCAGCCCGCGGGTATCAGCGGCGAAGCGCCAGGCAATCCGAATGCCGACGAGTCTACGGACTGAAATGGTCCAAGAGTTCCCAAATGTTGGAGAACGTCGAAGGATTTGTTTTGGGTGCCCGACAGGCCGGGGTGAATGAGGGGAAACGCCCCGCTCACTTTGGGTGCTGCAGGTGCTGTGGCTAGGGCATTCGCTTCATCGCCGGCTGTTATGCTTGAAGCATCAGTAGTGATCACTACAACAGGAGGCCGACATACTTGGCGTTGGGCCAGGGAAGCCGACTTGGGAACCTTGGGGGAATAGTGACGCGGCAGCGGTGATTGGGGCGGCGCCGGGTGGCGGGAATATCGCGCTCGAGGAAACGCCAACGAAGGAGGCGGCAGCATGGCCTGAGGGCAGCGCGAAAGCTGAGGTCACACAGGAGAGCGCGATGGCAATAAAGCAGTTCCGGCTGGTGAACATGGCGAAACCGCTTGAGGGCAAGGTCGAACTCGAACTGAATTGGATTTTTATACACCATCTCCCGAGTGGCCATCAAGGGGTACCTCAGAAAGTGAATTCCATTTCGAGATTGACGGATGAAGATGTGTGAGGCCCGTGAGTTTGAGCGAACCCTGCACCTTGGATATCCTATATAGGAAGGTGACCAGCTTCAACTACATCAAAGGTGATACATTGATGATGGCCGGTAATTGATAGTATCGGGACTTGGTGGGTTGGTAGCCGAATCGCCCCGAAGGAGTGCGCAGTGCTGTTGGATCATTACGGCCGAACTCAGACTGAAAGTCGAACGATAAAGCCGCAATGGTGATCAAGCTTCTCTTAGCCTCACGGGAAGTGCGCCCTGGCTTGGATTTAGCCTCGCGTCGGCCTCTCCGCATTGTCACTGCTATACTCATCGAATCTGGGCCCTCGTCTTTGGGCTTCGACTTGTGCCTCGGACTCGGATCATCGGTCTAAGCATCAGCTCGGCCGAAATTCAATCCCTGGCTATTGATATCGGTCTTGATGAGATTCGACGCGACGAAAGAGCGGCTGACCCGCTGTTTAATTCCTTCCAAATGGTTGACCCCCTTGGTCCATAGTCCCGGCGATCCTCATCATAAGCGCTTGGCCGATCTCACGCCCGCGGGCCAGCCTTCAGCCGGGGGTATCGAGATGATTCGACCTCCAGTGCGGGTAGGCCAGAATTGCGCGATGTTGAAGGATCAGACTCTGCTTCCACGTGTCCCACATGAGGAACTAGTCTTGGAATTTTCAGTCTTATTCGGCGCGGTAGTGGCCAATTGGTGCTGGAATGTGTATTCGTCAATGTCAGACTGCCGCAAGCGTCGATGATACCCACCTCGGCCAGAATTTTGGATGACGTTTCCTTGAAAATCCCTTGAACCGTCCAAGATCATCATTGCCCAAAACTTCGACGCAAGAAATTCAACCCATTGTTGTCAGGCTGAATGAAAGTAGGATTCAGTGACGCGCGAGGATGTATGCTGACACTTGCAAGGTCAACCTGGCCAGGCATGGAGGGCCTACTCTCGGCGATTTCAAGGACGAGATCCCCGGATCAACTACGCACTCGAGAGTCGAGATGATGAAAACCTGCATATTGTTGGGTGCATAACCAATATTAAGGGTCAACCGGAACCGGTCAATCGCTGTGAGTTGATGTAGGAAATCCATATACGGAAAGCGGAAACCAGACACGTGCTGACACAACAACATTGTTTCAATTTCGGCGGGGCCGCACCGTAGGCACTCTTTCGCGTGGTCATTTTATACTCGGCTCTCCACGAGCGGTGCCGCGAGCATGATCCACCGGGATGATAAGGTGACTCGGGTTTACATGATATCCCTCCCGAGTCCCGCCGATCATGCCAGGGGAACAACAGAGTCGATCCCGCGGCGACATCTCTAATCACGAAGGCCCAAATGCTGTATCTTGGACCTCAGGCCTCAGCGCTCAGCTCTCAGATCCTGCTACAACGAAGGCACCCTCATCGTGTCGACGTCGGATAGATGCAAGATGCTGAATTTCGGCGACAACATGCAGATAATGCCTCAGGAACCCGCCAACATTTTCGAAACGTAGTACATCGGTTATTGATTACTTGGCTCGAGTGGTTCCGGTGAGCACTCGTTGGTCTTTGCAATTCGCTCCTCCGGATAACCAACGTAGACAAGATCGCCTGGCATTATGGGACATCTCCTTTTCACTCGGTTTCAGCACTCTCGCTATAGCGCCAATTGTAACCAAGATTCCCCCAGCCCCACGGGACGTCCACCCCGGCCCGGTATCCCCCACACCGCATCATTACCGCCATGGAGTCGTTGCATCTGGGCTCCTCACGTTCGCGTTTCGGACTTCCAGCATATGATATTATTTCTGCCCCAATCACTCGAATATATGTCAGTGGCTTCCCACTGAAACTCGGCGGTGAAGGGTGGTGCTCTGGATGTGCAGGGAATCTTATCTATCCAACTCGGTCCCTACCCCAGCCTGTGAGCGGCCTCTAGCAGATGGAAAAAACGAACGGCGCCACAGATCAAGGTAGATTACGGACTAGTGAACATGGAAAATTAAATACGCCGAATCTGCATCATTGATCTAGTAAGAGCTCCAGAACCAGAAGTCCGCTCCGCTTGCACTAAATTTATCGTGCCACATAATATCGAAACAACACATGACCTCCACTAAGGTGACCTCGGCGGCAGATTGGGGACTTGGGTTTTTCGGTCGTCCGAACGGACAGCTTCAGTTGCCTGACTCATCATGCAGATGGGTATCAAGGGTAGGCGGTTGATGACTCGCATTTGACAGGAGGCCGTGGCCGTCCCGAAATATTTCTCATTGATGAGCCAACGGTTGGCACTTGAGCCGAACAGCAATTGTGATAGGCCCATGATCAATGCCCTTTGAGGCTTGGACTATTTTAGAGCCTCGATTCATATCAGAGCGGATTCCTCACTCACCACCAGGATGGCTCTCACCGAGCAAGGTACAGTGACCTTGGGGACAATCATCGAAGGCATACTCTACGGTAATATTTTCAACGACAGTCACAATAAGTAATACAGGCTGATATTTCCTCTAGGCGCATATGTGGTTCTCTTCATCCTATACCTGGTTTTCCGAGGTCGTAATCATCGCGTGGCCGACAGGCCACTAACTCTGGCCCAGATCCTGCTCTTTGGCCTCTGTACTCTATCCCTGTGTCTCGATATCCCTGGGGATTACTTTTTGATTGTATGTTCCATCCTCGCTCATGGACCTCATGCTTCTTCAACAAGATATTCAGATACCAGATGTAGGAAAGAAGCACCGACTAGTAGCTCAAAAAATTGAAATGAGCTCCATGGTGACATTCGCCCTTGTTGATTACCTGGCTCAAATGATTCTGGTGAGTGCTCCGTGTAGTACTGTCTCTATAACCACTGCTCACCAGGGACAGATCTACCGCTGCTGGATCATCTGGGATAGGCGATGGGTGGTTATTGCCGTCCCAGGATTCCTTGCATTTGTCACACTTGGTGATGGTTTCAATAATTCCGCCCAATCGATGACGTCTTACGACCTTGCATTTCAGGTGGGGTATTTGCACTGCTTGGTCTTGTTGCTTCTCCCCTACGGTTCACCAGCCCAGCAAGGTTCGCCTGGCTTTATAAGTTGATTGGAACCATTGGATACTCCGTTTCGCTTGGTGTCAACGCTCTCACTACCTCATTGATTGTGACCAAGATACTCTTAATCTCACGGGAGATACGCGTTGGCTTGGGTTCTGACTCACATCGGTCTTTCCGGATCGTCACTGCTATGCTCATTGAATCCGGGCTCCTCATGTTCGCATTCCAACTCGTTTATGTTGTTCTATTCTCCGCCGGACTCCCAGCGTTTGAACTCATTTCTTACCCAATCACTCAAATATTCGTGCGTGATTTATCATAGAACTCACAATGATTTTAATTCTGGACGCGTGGCAGGGAATCACTCCAACACTTTTGAGTCTCCGGGTCGTCATGGGTTCCGCGTACGACAAAACCACAGAGAAGACCCGCTCCCTGAGATTCGCCCACTCGGGAGGAGGGGCCACGCAGACTACTGGCCCGGGTGTGAGTGCAGCCGGAGTCCAGTCCCAGGCTATTGATATCGACCTCGATGAGGTTCCCGACGAAAGAGCGGCTGATACCACCGTTTAATTTACATACTTACATCCCCTGGGGCTCGTTTGGTTACGCCACCGCGTGCTTTCGTCCTTTGTCCACAAGCCTGCCCTCGGCCAACTCATCTTAAAAGTCCCCCAGCTAGTTTGATGGTGCCATTTGTGGGGTATAGTTTTATATCTATCGCTTTATGTCCGTAGTCGCCAGTTAATGGCGTAACCAACCATGAACATTCATCGGTAGTTCTGCCGCGACTGCAACACCCTGCGCCCCGATCAATCCTTCTCAACGACCTTATATCGGAGCCGACACGCCATTTCAAGCAATGGAGACCCACAATGCTCTCTTGACACGCGTAAACACACTCGGGCTTGGGCGCGGTCGCTGGGAATGCGAGCGCAGATCCCTGACCGTGATTCCTCACCCTGGCATTTAGGTGGAATATGCGATAGCCGCACTCAGGAAGCATTTGACTATGTATTAGGGCAGGAAGGTGACAAGAAATAAGTACTTGGCGTTATAGTGCAAGTCATAGTGACTCCGAGATAGCGGGGACATCAATACCAACAAACGCCTCAATCACGTCCCAAGGCGTATTCTGCCATGACGGCCCTTTGCTTGCGCTCACGCCAGTCCAATGAGTCTGCTCTCAGTTGCCGCCCCTAGCCCATCATGGTGTTCCATCCTTAACGTGTGAGTGGGGTTCAGCGATAAGGGCCACCAGTCCGTGCCCTCCAGTTTCGGGTCTTGCTTTCATGTTCGTGTCCCAGCGGTGGTGTCTGGTGCCGAGTCGGAAGATAGGCCTGGGTCGCGAATGGTATGATGCCTCAATCTCGATTTCAAATTTCATCCCCGAAGGAAGCGAACCGTCTCCAGTATGAATTGACATCAGCGGATTTGAAAGCGCTTGGGAACAGCGGTGGGCGACCATCAGGATGGCTTGTGAGCTTCTGAGGGGGGTGTAATTGTGTAATGTAGGAGAAACAGGTTAGAGAAGTAGGGTGTCCGAGGACGTTGTTGCAAAGGTCCCAGGTGCGACAGTAATTGATCGGGAGAGTGGGTGGAGGCAAAGCGCGTCGCAAGTGAGGGTGGCAACCGAGACTGTGTTAGGATGACAAATGGACCTTTGGACCCAGAGGCGGAGTGATCACGGTGAAGTGTTATGGCCACGGTGGGTCGAGTGTTGGATGAAGTAAATACTCACGACGGTACCAACTCAAGTTGATGCCAGTCGCCGCTGGGCTGTCGCACTCCACTGGCTCATGCACCAAAAACTACGTAGCTGAGGTCAATAATGGAGACACCAACTGGCGGAAAATGGTGCTCATTACACGCACCAAGATGACTCGGCCTCCGCAAATGGGCCAGAATTATGCGGTTTGGCAATGCCAATCGATTTCCGAGTTGAAACATAAGGAGCTTCAGCACGGCGACCAGCGGATGCTAGAAAGTATATTCGTCAATGCCAGACCAGGTTTTGACAATACGCACTTCGACCAGAATTTTGTAACTCATCTTCCTGAGAATCGCTTGGATGTCGTCCGCATTGAAGATGACTGATTCATCATCAGCCGAAACTTAGATGCAAGACATTCATCATATCAATATCAGGTTGAGTGGCAGTGCAATTGGACAACGCGCCAGAAGGATGTGTGATATGCAGGCGTTTGTCATTCTGAGTGAGGACAAATTCTGCATGTCCCTGCCCCATCCCAGCACCAATGGATTACGAGGGTATGCAGAACCAAGGACTGAGATATGTGAGGCTGAGACAGATTTCATGGTCAGCTGGAGCAGAAAGGCTGATTGACGACAAAACCTGGACAAAACCGCGGTGGTGGCGCGGTGACGGTCCAGATTTGCAATGGTTTGGTCGGAACAAACCGAACAATATGTTGGCACATGCACAGGTGCAAATGGTGCCCGAGCCGTCTTCTCTCTGACCGCACATCCCCTGGCTTGCCACATATCCCGCCTGCCCCGGCCAGGACAAGGACCACACATTATTCCTTGGAGTCTACAGCGAAAGATAATAATTAATCTTGTATCCTCGGCTTTCCGCAAGCATCGTCTAGGTGGTCCCCTTGATCCATCAGGATGATAAGATGGCTTGTTTCGTGTTGTCGAGCACAACGGTGAGGCTTCACAAGGTATGCAATCCCCGTTCCCCCTCAGGATGGCGCACGGTACTCCATCTGCTTGAAGAATAGATACACGCCGAATCTGCATCACCAGTCGAAGCGCTCCAACGTCAGAATCCTCTCCGATTTGTTCGCTCCATTCCTCCAAATTGATTGAAATCTCAGCCGGAGTAACTGCTAGTGCCAAATACACTCGATCAATCAGCCTCGGCCCTCGGGCATCCAACGGTTTGCGATCCTTTTGGACAAACAGCTTGCCTGGTTTATTGTGCATGATGAACATCAACAGTGGGTGATTGATGAATCGGAATGCTCTTTGGACTGGTATTTCAGAACCTTGGTTCATCCCTGAGCAGATTCCTCACCCACAACCCAGATGAGCTTGACCATCCTAGATGCAATGACCTTGGGGGCCATCCTCGAAGGCATATTCTATGGTAATACTTCCAACTGCTATACAGAGGCTACTGAGATTCGTGCTAGGTGCATACATGGTCCTCTTCATCCTGTACCTGATTCTTCGGCGTCGTAATCACCATGCGGTTGATAGGCCGCTGACTCTGGCCCAAATCCTGCTCTTTGTCCTCTGTACCATATCCTTGTGTCTCGATATCCTCTCAGACTATTTTCAAGTTGTACGTTCCATCTCGCCCAGCCCCAGGCTTCCCCAACAGATATCCGCGGCGAATGAGATTAAAGCCTTCAACATTGTTGCCGGCTCCGAGGTGATATTTGTCCTTGTTGATTATTTGGCTCAAATAATTCTGGTGAGCACTGCGTATACTCTGTCCATAATCATTGCTGACCAGGTAGAAAAGCTCTACCGCTGCTGGATCATCTGGGATAAGCGATGGGTTGTTGTTGCAGTCCCGGGGTTCCTCGCGCTTGTATCTTTCGGTGAGGGAATTCCGCCCAATCAATAATTTCTTACAACCCTGCATTTCAGGTGGGGGACTCGGACTTGCGGTTGCTGGTCATGTGAAAGTTTCTGTCTTCAGCCCTGAAAAAAAACTAGGCCCGCTTTATTTATCAATTGGAATCATGTCATTCTCTATTTCGCTTGGTGTCAATGCTCTCACCACATCACTGCTTGTGACCAAGATCCTCTTAATCTCACGAAAAGTGCGTCCTGGCTCGGGTTCTGACTCGCATCGGTTGCTCCGCATCATCACCGCCATGCTCATCGAATCCGGGCTCCTTATATTTGCATTCCAACTCGTCTATGTTGTTCTATTCGGAGTCTCCCCCAATTTCCCAGCAGTTGGAATTATTTCTGGCCCAATCACTCAAACATATGTATGTAATCTGCTGGAACTCGGCAGTGGACAGAAGTCTAATTCTGGGTGTGCAGGGAATCACCCCCATGCTTCTGAACCTCCGGGTTGTCATGGGTTCCGCGTATGACAAAACCACAGAGCAGACCCGCTCCCTGAGATTTGCCCACTCGCAAGGGGCCATCGCTCAGACCAGCGGCTCAAGTATGAGCGTGGTTGGAGCCCAGTCCCGGGTTATTGATATCAACCTTGATGATATTTCCAATGAAAGAGCTACCGACGCCGCTGTTTGATATAGATACCCCCTAAAGTTCGTTTGGCTACACCGCCGCGTTCCTTCGTCCTTGATCCAAATCATTGATCGCCCTTCCCTATAATCCCATTCTCAACTATTTACTCATCTTAGAACTCCCCCAACTTGTGGAAATGATACCCTTTGTTTCATATACTTCATATACTCACCACGTCGAGTCCATGGTTACCAACTGATTGCAGAACCAACCATGAACCTGAGTGATTGCTCTACCACGACTGCCGACAAAACACCCTCATGGGGTCAACACATCACGAATAGACCCAGGCCTGTGTGCGCACCCAGAACGCAAGGTCGAATTCATGGCCATAAGTCTTCGCACTTTCATAGAATGGTCGTGGAGGCCACCAGCCCTACCACTCGAAGTGCCGACTCGAGAACAATTAGTGAACGCATCGACAATCGTATTTGAGGCATGTACGTAACGGTAATTACAGACGCGGGATCAATGTGGAGAAGTCCGAGACCAGTATCCGCCATCGAAGGTTGGAAAATGTGCGAGAGACGAATGAGTCGGTAGAACGTGTGAACATTAAAACGAGTGAATTCCTTGTTCGTATGTGTCCCACACCCACATTGGCGAGCATGTTGGTTACGATCCTTCCAAATCCTCCGTTCTTCATTGGTCTTGGCCCTAGCCCACGAACGCACTCTCATGTCCACCTCCTTGCCCCATCCGAACCCATTTGATAAAGCGAACCTGATCATACATACATCAAGTGTCTAGATCTCGAGGACACTTCGGAGGCCAAGGGGACCGCAAACTCGCGGGTCCGTGCGCCACTTGAACACGCTCCAAGGAGGCTGTAATTTAGGCAGTGTACATGGAAGGCAATTTTACCATTGACGCTGCTGCTGAAGCCGCGGTGGGCAACCATTAGAATGACTTATGAGCTTCTGAAGGGAATACGATTGCGTGAGAGAAACAGGCCAGACGAGCAGGATGCCCGCAAGGATGTTGTAGGGAAGGGCACAGAGTTAACAATAATTTTATCGCAAGAGTGGACGGAGAAAGGATGTCGCGAGAGCGATACAGAGCCTGAATCGACATGGGGGGTGGACCTCTGGGCTTGATCACGACGAATACCGGCGTATTTTTCACCTGGCGCGCGTGTACGAGGTGGAGGAAATGAGCAATTCCTTACTTGGCAAGCAGACAGCTATACGATCTTGAACACGGGTTATCTGCCTCGTCGTCGTCGGCATCGACAACTGAGTCAACCTGAAAATTATCAATATCAGACGCACAATCAACCACTAGGGGACGCAGAACCAAGGGCTGTGATATATCGGGGTTAAAAGGATGTTTTCTGGTCTATTTCACAGCCAGTCGGAGGCTACCAGTCACGGTGACAAGGGAGTGTTTGCAATAGTCTGGTTGGAGCAAACAACGATATTCACACAAACCCAAGACCACAGTTATCTCTTTTTTTCAACTACATAGTTCATTTACCGGCGGACGCTGAGCGCTGAGCGCTGAGGCACCTGTCGTCCGGCGAAGCAAGCCCCGAAACTTACACAAATGCATGTACTACTTGTGTGAATGCGGCAGGCGGGGAGGCGCCTAGTGAGGCGATTGGGGGTTTCGGGATGGGAACAGTCGTCTCCCCATCTTCCGGTGCGCTACACACCCCGCCTGCGATAACCACTACGATTTTCAACATCAGTATCCTACAGCCAAGTCAGCTTACCTCTGGACGACGCAAGTATTATCATTATCTAGATCGTCTCCTTGATCCATCGGGAAGTTAAGGTTTTATATTACTGAGCATATCAGCGAGGCTTTGAAAGGTATGTGGTCTCGCCAGGCTCACCGTATTGGTGTCGCATGCATGCATTTCACTCAGGATGCCATGGAACTAGGTCCCACAGTCGACTCCCCAGCATTTTCAAGGCGTAGATTGCGTTGGAGGACGGACACGTACTTCTCCCATCAAGCTGTGAGACATGAAGACTGTCATAACCAGCCGTACCTACCTTATCCGCGTTGCCTTTAGCCATGGAGATGAACGCCAGAAACTCGTAAATCGCATCCGATCATCTCACCGACTCTCAGATGTAACCCGACAGGAGGTGAACCGAACGTACAAGAACGTGCCGAACTTCAGGCAATTCGATCTCGTCGTGTAGTATTAGTTCTCCGCACGGAGAAATCCACGTATGTGTTCAATCATAACAATATACTATTTCGGATATCGAAAGCTCGAAATTCTCGAACTTTTCCTGCAAGTACTCTGGGACCTTGCAAAGCTCGACGGCCGCCGCGACTCCCTAAGCCCACCGCCGAGGCCACCTGCGGTTCCACGGCTACAACAGGGCGATATTTGGTCCTCAGCAGTAGTGAACCTGATGTAGCAGGCCGACTTGCCTGGGTGTAGCCACCTCCATCCTGCAGCCGACTCTATGCGCCCTGGACGATAAAGCACTGAGAATATCAAAGTCAGAGGAGTGTGGTCTTACTTGGATCGGTAGGACCTTGGATCGGTAGGACGACCCAGAAATAGCCGTCCCCCAGTGTCTCTCCCTTTTCCGATTCCGTATCTTCCGGTATGCCACATATTTCACCTGCCCCGACGAGAATAAGACCCCCATTTGTGTAGCCTGCGGTGGACGATAACGGTGATAATTGACATCATACCCTTGATTCTCTGCACACGCACAGGCGTCATCTACATCGTCCCCTTGATCCATCAGGATGATATGGGTTTCGTGTTATTGAGCACGTCAGATTAGCGTTCTACTTCGTTTCATTGAGCCCTTTTTTGAGAGTAATTCCTCCATTGGAAGGAGAGTGGGCCGTAAACTTGGTATGGACGCCCAAGCATGGTAGGCGTACGAAGGTGAGTAAACAATTTCCAGGAGGCCGACACGCCTAATACGACTACAACAGGACCAAAGCCACGTGGTGATCGGAAGTGTCTTAAATCATGATGGCCCTTGGCCTTGCGTCTCAGTCAGCTCCTTTCTGCACCATCGCGCCGCAGCTGGCCCACCACGATACCAGCGATAATCATTCCCTATCATGATGTATGTGGAGCCTGGGTCACGCCTCTTCGCCCTCTAGACGCCCGTGGTAGAATTCGTCATGCGGGAACAGTGGGTCGCTGATGGGCAAGGACAGGTGGGTCCCCAGTTTCATACCTATTGGGGGCCAATTTCGCCGTGACTAGAGCGCAGGAACTGCGGACCCGCTCCCCGCGTGGAGGGGGGCTCGAGCAATACATGCGGTCTAGTAAGGACCCCCGCATCAGAATTCACTTGCTCCAAATTTGTTATCATTCGAGAGTCTCAATGATCGATATGCTTTATCATTTACCCATCAGCTTCAAATGCAGGTATGTGACTTCCCACCAGAACCCGACTGTGAACAAAATTCAAATCCTGTGTGCAGGGAATTGCGCCAACATTACTATACATCCGCGTGGTCATGGGTACGGCATACGACACAACCACAGTGAAAACCGGCTCCCTGAGATTTGCCCACTCACGAGGAGTTGGCACCCAG
>QGOG01002344.1:0-44647 GCA_003313185.1 Collybia sp. MG36 | reverse complement strand
CGCACGTTTCTCTGTAATTATTGTACCTCATTGTGTACCGGAACAGCATATCATGTTATTTGCTTTGACACCCTTGGCGCTTTGGCAGTTCTATGCCCATGCTTCAACACCAACTCGTGTGAGTTGTAAACCCTGTCATTCGAGATTCAGGAACGTCCGCCAACAATCAGGATGCTTCACAATAGAGATTTTGCCTCAATTTTGTCCCCGACCTTGGGCTCGACTTTAGTTCAAGACTGTTTCGGGTTTATGGGTTAGATATTCAAAAAGTTGTGCAAAAAATTAGTTGGACTGCAAGTTGAGGGGGGAAGCACGATTTACAGCTCAACTGATTTTTCCTCAGTTTTCTGCTCCCAATCAAGTTGAGAGCCTGAAAGATCCCAACAAAAGTTGCATGTAAAATTTATTGAAGACGAGTACTAGGATTGGGGTAATATATTTAGTAGTCAGCGCTAGACAGCAAGTGTTATCGAGGGGAAAGGGCATTCCTGATGGCCCCGAACATGAATACACTATGGGTAGGTGGTACGTATTGAATGATACACGTAGAACATACACTTGCCTGTCAGGCTTTTCGATTGGCCCTTCAACGGAAGGTAAGATCGAGGTCATGACAAGAGGATTCCTGACGTCTTGAGTTTTTCAATGATCGTTGAGCCTTGGACCAGTAGTTCACCAATATGTGCAGCTGGTGTAGTCGGGGTGGTGGGGCTTGCAGTTGCAGCGAAACGAGTAGGTGTGAGCTTGGGGTCCAAACCTAAGGTTAGCTCGCGAGGCGAAAACCTTGTGGAAGGAAAAGATCGTTGTTGGGGTCATTCGATGGTCGCATAGCCCCATTATGACGAATATTAGAACCGCGTGGATTCCCAGGGCAATTATCAAAGTTGAGACTGTATAGCTGTAATTGAGTTACAGCCGGTCATCGGTAAACCAAACAGTGGAGCTGATGGTATGCGTGAGTGGCGTATCAACACTGATGGGCCAGCCAGCTCACCAGGACCGTACATCTGATGTGTGCCTCACTGAGGGGTTCTGACCTATTGTCATTGAAAATCTGTGGATATTTACTGCCAAGCGGATGGAAGGGCGAGTCAGTCATCAATCGCTGTTGGGACAGGCATGATCACTGAAACATCGTTGGGGGGAATGGTCACTTGCATATATAGTTTTGCGACAATGGTGTTCCGAAGGATGAAGGGACAATACTTTTGATGGTTTGCGTACTGTTCCCGGTGGACAAGCGGAACTCTGCTCGTATACTCGCATTACCGATAAAGCAATATCCTGGTCAAAATTGTAAGCCACGAAAATGTAAGGTTGATCGGATAATTACCATCCGGACCCATTGGATGCTGTTTGCCCTGTCTGGTATTTCCGTAACATCAAATAATTTGCACACTTAGCCAGAGACCTTCAAATTGGCATATTGAGCAAGGTAACGTCCTGCATTTGAAGGTTGGCACCACCAACCTCGAAATGCAGGGCGTAATCGTTCAGTTGCGATACTCATTGTGCTGCTTGAGTTAAGAATATCCCCAACTGCAATGTTGCCGAATTCTGCTGAGCAAATTATATCAACCATGACAGGGATGGGAGCATCACAAACCAGCTAGGTGTTTTTCCGTAATCTCCCTTGGTCCCTTCCACGATTAGCTGGAGGCGTCGAGCCCAACTCGTCCCATCATCTTCCCTGGAGCACCCTCCCCAGCCACTGATGGGGAAACTGAGGCTCCTGGGGCCTACCCCATATCGCTGATACCAATTTGCGTTTTGACGCTGCAGATTTCTAACCCCCCCTCATATAGTTGGTGAGTTTTGGGGACAGACCAACCCCGTATTTAGTGGTCCACCGTTCGTTGCGGTTTGTAGAGGTTGAAGCTGAGTTGCAGGGTGGTGTTAAGTGTAGAAAACTTGGGCGTCGTTCGCATTGAATGTGTCAGATATGCTGGTTCCTGCCTGGCCCTAATATGTGTCTGTCATACGCGACTGGGGCGAGTGAAGGTTGTATCAAACAGCAAGAACTTGAAGAAGTGATGACAAGTGTGAATCAAGCGGGAAAAGCCACCGAAGCTGTTCCAAAATAGGACATCCAACAACCTTTCCCTTCCTACTGACATCTTTGGACTCCAGACTTACCACCACCTCAAGCTGCAGAACTTCGCGATAGTGGGCTTACTTGAATTTGAACAAATTTCAGTAAGTCAGCATTTTTATTGGTGTTGTCGTGATGGTACTTCAATCGGGGTCAGAACACGTTAATTTTTGGGGGTTACTTGCGGTGCTATGACTCGGAGCACGGCGGTATGTCTTATACTACGTAACATGGGAAATGTATGATGCTACTGGTAGGCATCGTTAGGTATAGGCTACGGCGCAAGGGAACATCGCTCACGTCGGCGAGCATCAGGCAGCCTGCGCCAAAAGAGAATTCAAGTTTTTTCGCAACTCGCTTATGAGCGGGGTGTCCTGACGGCGAGGGAGTGATTTTACTGGGTTAAAGGCCTGTTGTAAACGTTGGGAATTGGTAGAGGCACGAGGCGACCCTTGGGGGGCGGATGGCGCGCGACTGGCGTCTGGTTGAAACAACTCAGCGTAGCCCTCCACAGATGAGTTTGGAAACGCACTATCTCCCCCACGGGGGCACCCGTTCAGATCGCCTTTCCCATTCCCTTCACTCGGTGGCTCGGGTTTGGCGCGTTTGCTTTGGTACGCATTGACTGGCACCTCAGGGGTTCCCCGCGATTCGAAATGACGCTTGCGACAACTCGTTTCGCCAGCGGGGTGACGAGATTCTGCCCTCTTCGTTGATGCACTGTACCCATGGCTGTGGCTGGGACCGGCATCAAACGGTAGCAGCTGGCCTGGGGGAGTATATGACAAGGCCGCGGTGCTGGGTGCTGGGCGGGCGTTCCTCTCAGATGGTCTTCCTCGTCGCATGGAAATTGTGCTCCGCTCTGCCTCTGGGATATACAGGGGACAGATTTCGTCTGGCCTGTCTTGGGGGCCGCAGACTGCACCAGGTGACCATGGGTTTGTAAACTCCGGAGCCTTTTTTTCGTCGTCAGAATGTTTCAACGGCTCCAATACGAGACCCCCCGAATATGGTGGGGAGTTGGTCCCGAGCGAATTAGCTGCGGGCGGATTGGCCGCGCCTGGAGATCTGGCGACGTCGGCGCTGGAGAGGAGGTTCTCGTTGTTAGAAGAGCATCCGTCTGCTGGGAAGCAGGTTGGCGAGATTGCGCCGACCAGTTCTTCTCGAGCTGGCCCACTTATTTCGACTGTGTCTTGCCCCAATTCGGTCGGTGTCGGACGGGGGATTCCCGAATTATGATTCTGCTTGGGGGGGCATTTAGGTAGAGTATATGCGAAGAAGCAAAGTACAGACCCCTCGAGGCTCCGCTACTGAAGGGTCAGAGGGCGGTTCTAGGCGAACCAAGCCCCCATGGACCGTCGCAGATGGTAGGGGGTTCAGAATTTTGGCTACGTTCATTGTTTTTGACAGCTATTCGTGCGCGTAGATGCTGGGGATTGCAATGCCGGAAGATGAAGATGACTGCCTCCCTACACGCGTTTTAAACAAGCAGTTCGCGCTTTGGCGGTCCGCTCAGGCGTCCTGTAGGCCACAACTGTGCGCTTGGGCTATTGTTGTAGTCCACTTTGCAACAAAGCGACCCACAGTCTGTAGTTGGACCCTGAGTTTTTTTAACCACGTTCAAGCGTCCTCGGCCACAGCCAATCCCCACTTGCAGCCCTATTTACTATTCCGTTCGACTTTTCTCAACTTTCGCTCTGCGCGAACAACGGGCTTGGATTACCCTGCTTATTTTTTTGAATCACAATCATCGACTGCCCTTGTCAACATGACTCGAATATCCTAGGACTCTACATACAATCTCCTATTCGGTCTCTTTATGTATTCTGGCGGGAGCTCTACAGTCTCTGAGCGTTGTACAAGCCCCCCATCACGATGGACGATAAATGCGACTGGCTCAGGCATATTGATTGACGTGTCCACTGAGGATGGGGGATTAGCATCCGCTGAAAAGTAGACGGGAAAACCCCTTCGAGGAGCCCCTCTCTGCTTTCTCCAAGATTTCGTCAGCGGCTGTTGGCTCGAACGACTGTCCGCAGAGGAGGAGCGTTGTAGTAGGTATTGGGATGCGGATTTTGTCCTCTCCAAAACAGCTGTTGTGGTCCTACGCTTTCGCTGTCGCAGGAAAAGAAAAGTGATAGCAATTCCAATCAAAAGACCTCCTATGAGACTCCCAACCCCGGCCCCCGCAGCAATTCTCCTCGACACTACCGTCGAGCTACAAGCACAGGTGAGACATTTAAACAATGGCTAGCGTGTTTCTTACATTGTTCCTGGGGCCAAGCAACCATTCGTTCCAGGACCGCCAGAATGCATGGGGCCATTGGCCCACATAAGCCCGTCTGAACTCTGCATGGTTAGGAAGAATGGAAAGGCCCAAGACTACCATGTCCATTAATACGAGGGCAATTTGTGGTATGTTTGTTCATTACCAATGAAACAGTCCAAGTGATCGGGTCCATGGAATTTGACGTGATATTGAATGGTGGATGGAGGCTGGGTGCGACCTTCAACCCATCAGCCTGGGATTGATACCCAATCCAATTCACCTACCGTGAGAATGAATGGTGGTTTCCCCTCGAGCGGCTTAACGGTAACATCTGTGCACTAGGACGGGAGCTCAATCAAGAGAACTGGCACGTAGCGCTTTGGGACTACCTGGTTTATGAACCCATATTGTGACATTGGCCCCCCTGGAACTGTCCCGAGGACCGTCAGAGCGGGGGGAGCAGTCACATTCTGACAAACTGGATTGGAGGTGGTTGAATTCTGAATAACGGTGTACATCGACTGGCAACCCCCAGTAATGCCATTCTTGTCAAACTGGTGCGGTTGTAAATTATTTTGCCTTGGGTGAGTGTTATCGTCAACGTACCATACAAATTTGATACTGATTGTTTCGTTGCATTAGATGGTTTCAATTGCATTGAAGAAGCCTGAGAAAAACATACCAATGTCCCTGGCGCGAAGGGAACGTCCCAATCCTGTGGTCAATACAAGTCAGTCCATACAAAGGTATCGTTGAATGCATTCCACTGACAAATGTTAACCCACTGCCAGCAGGAATCACAAATGGGGTCGAGTTAGTCCTAGGTCGATTTAGTCGGTAAGTCAGGAAGAAAAACACAAACACAAACGATGTAAAGACTTGGAGGTAATATGGGGCTGTCGGATTCGGCCTAGGACCTGGAGGTTGGAATACACCCGGCGCAATTCAGAATATCGCTCACCCAGTTGCAGTGCTTCGGCCCCATGTGATATGAATCCGATCGCACTGTTCTGGTGGACATTACGATATGAGATGTGAAAATACCGGCTTTAGAGGTATATCACACCTGTGGTAGGAACTGGAACCGCTTGCCCAGGAATATTATAATCAAAGAAAAAGCCCTGTTTCAAGCGGATGGTTAACCCATAAAATCCCGTCATCATCAATGACGAATGTTTACGGGAAGTAAAAATGGGACGTATTCCGTATGGGCTACTGGGAGAGACCAAAGGAGAAGAGAAACTAGCCGCAATTGTTGAAACGCCCTGCGTCCCGTCCAGCCCAGCATAGCGACTAAAATGTAGAGAAGAGAAAAGAACGGGGAATGGGAGCTGAGAATGCCCACCGGCCCCGCTAATGACCTTTATATTAGTTTATAACACATGATCGCAATTTGAAGGGATCAGCTAGTTTCCAATGTTTTGTGCCCACGATGCAATGATGCACTTGTCAACCTTCATCATACCAGATGGAGGTGAAGTCTCACAGCAACCGCAACTGCAACCATCAATAAACGCTGAGCACATCACTGTTATACGCACAGGCGCCCTAGCTTTTGATTGCTGGTGAGCTCAGTCTATTTGCTATCGATGGACGCGATTGCCGCCTGGCGATGCTCCCAATGATTTCAGCTGCTGGAAAACTAATATTTGGCCCAAGCGTCGTGATCGCAACGACAACCCCAAGGCTATGGCAGGCTGCGCCGCTGTGGTTGGGTCGAAAACCTTTTTCGATCCTGGCAGGCTAAAAGCCGCGGTGAGCCGCTGAGCGCAATTCGAATATGTACCAACATCATTCGCTCGTATCGGACACATCACATCGGAAAACTCTATAATAGCTCGTCGTGTAGTGAACGATGCAGATAGTCAAGCACTCGAGGTCCTCGCACTACATCTCAGACCAAGGCTTTGGTAGCAAATGGCGCTTGTCACGCTGGCTGCCCTGAGCAGGGGATCCCGGGAAAGGCACACGGGCCATTGGCAGATCAATCATTGATACCCAAGCAACACCACCAAACCAAACATGTGCTGGTGATCGAGGATCACTGATGAGTTTTGACTCTCATAAATAACATTTTGCAGGTCCTCGCCCAACGTTCTGCGGCCATAATAGATTGCTGGTGAATTGTTCAATGGTTGCATGGCTGGAGCCAAATTTCCCGCGCATGGGTGTTTTCAATATTAACCCACTGCCGAAGAATGCGATAGCCTTCAAACCAACCAATCAGCTTGGTCTGAATCATCTGAGCCCGATCTAATCACGGATCTTCCGTAACTTGTAAGTGTACCCTTGCACGTTTGTTCGCGGGAGCTTAGCAATTAATACTAGGTACCATCCTTTCACTTGAGTCCAAGTCGCAGACACCTCCCGGATGTTTCTGTGACGTGGTCAGATCAAAACAGTAGTTGGCATGGAAGCCCGACATCGCTCCGACTTGTTTCCACCGTCACGTACTTATACACTGTTAACAGGCCATCATGATGCTCTACTCCAGTTCCCGTCCTCCGAGTCGAGATGCGTTGGACTGCCGCGTTTTGCATCGCTGCATCGTTATTCACACTGACCAGCGCTCAAAATGTTGACGCTGAAAAAACGTTGATCATCCATACAACGTCTGGACAAGTTCGAGGATTCGTCGATGATACAATGACGTCAAGTTCGCTAACAAAGTGGCTTGGGATACCATACGCCCAGGACACGTCTGGCCGAAATCGATGGGAACCGCCAAAACCTGTGATACCGGCGACTACCACGGTATTCGACGCCACGGCCTACGGACCTGCTTGTATGCAAGGAAGGTTTGTACTAGTGGCATTTTATATAATCACATCTCAAAACTTTCAGGGCGGATGGCGGGAATGGTACATCAGTCCAGAGTGAAGACTGTTTGCGGATCAATATCATTGCGCCGTCTGGCGCCAAAAATATGCCGATATATTTATACTCGTAGTGAGCCTTATTATTGAAACATCAGTGGTGTTTTTAATCTTCAATGTTAGTGGTGGTGGTTTTGATAGTGGCGCGTCATCAGATCCCAAGATAGATGGTTCATACTTGGCTGCCAAGGTACTCGTTATCACCCGAGCCGAGTTTTAATATGAACAGCGAGGCTTTCATCTAGGGAATCTTATTTGCCAGCTACAACTACCGGCTTTCTCTGTTTGGATTTCCGCATGCTGCTGAAATTGCGGATGAGGGACGGACACAAAACCTTGGACTTCTGGACACACGTGCTGCTGTTGAATGGCTACGTGACAATGCCGCACAATTTGGCGGTGATCAAGACAAGATCGTACTGGGAGGTGAATCTGTGGGCGCAGGTATGTCTGCCGATTTCTCAATCTTTCTCCATTGAACCACTTCTAATCTAGAAATGACCAACCTTTACCTCTCTGCCTTCTCTCGCAACCCCATCATTCGTGGGGCCATCATGCAGAGCAGTGACAGTGAGAGAATACCTCCAAATTGAGAATTCCACTGATTCCGCAAAGCTGCGCAGCCAATGTGGCCTCTCAACGACCAAATTAGTCGAATCGCAACCAACATGAGCTGTCCCACGGGGCGTGGGCAGCTTGATTGCCTTCGGACCAAATCTGGACTGGAGTTACAAAGATCTCTTTTAGCGACAGGCGCCCAATTTCAGCCGGTTACTGATAATATCACCATATGGAAGGAGTAGGTGATCATTATTTTGCTCAGCTTTCGGTATTTTAATTGCCTGTTTCAGTTATGTTGCTCAGACGAAGGCGGGGCACACAGCTCGTGTACCTCTGCTCGTGGGCACAAATAAGGTTGTGAGATCCGCAACCGATTTCACACATGTTTAATTTCTCCCTCAGGACGAGGGAACTCTTATCGTCGAGGGCGAGCCTACTGCATACCTGCCCGATATTGTCCAGTACAGGTTCAGTAATTTTTTATTTTTCGGAGAAATGACAACTTGACGCACTCATCAGCGAGAGCAACAATCTCAATTTCCCCTTTGCTAACCTGACCGAATTGGAACGGATTTATCCAGTCCCCTCGAATGATTTCCCCACTGCCTATAACGCATCGGCCGGGATGTGGCGTGATGCCCACATGCTCTGCTTGGCTAGTAATCTTGCACATCAGAGGACAAAAGCGTTGAATCTTGCGGTTTGGCGGTATCGGTTCGATCTTGTTGCCAATAATCTCAACTCCCGTGGGGTGCGGATTGGTGCCTTCCACGGTTCAGATATACGGTTCGTCATGGGAACCTGGAGGACGATTGTTTTATCTCCGCCATTCGTCGCTGCAACGGCAGATGAGATATCCATATCTGATGTCATGGTCACAGCGTGGACGAATTTTATAAAGGGTACAAGCTCCATCTTTCGCATGCATGGAATGTTATGATTGAAATCTGGATTTAGATCCCGAGAAAGGGCCCCTCACTCGTGGGTGGAAGCGCTTTGATCCTCAGGATCCAACATCATTGGCGATCCTGGGCAAGTCAACAACTGGAGCTGACCCAGGAGACCATTTCGCGGTGGATCGTTCGTGCTCTTATTGGAACACGATATTGCCGATATATCCTCAGGTTCGTTTCAACCACCCCCCTTGATAATGAACAAATGATACAGAGCTATCTTCATAGACATTCCCTGAATGTGGGAGCTGGACGTGCTCACGACGAAGGGAAGCTGGAAATTGATATAGAGCACTTTCCACAAAGTTGAAACCGAATCTTAACACTGTCATATCATGTTCTGAGAGTAACAATCATTCAACTGCAGTGATCATCAACGCTCCAAACAAAAACTCCACTCCAGCCATGTTGTTTGTACTTAATGTCCTGCGGCCCCCCAATCCTGCCGATACCTCAGGCACATTTCCGCGCCACTCGCACGACTCTATGTAGGCAACTCCGTCAAAATGCAACACTAATTGTCTTGGAAACTTGGGACCTGGATCCATTCTTACACCGCGTAAATAGGTAAACGTTCGCGCCAAAATTTACCCAGCTCTGGGCAAAGACCCATGGCCTAGTCCGTCTCACTTGGCACTTGGCGGGCCGCCTATGGTGGCATTTGGTCTCGCAATCCCGCCGCGTGTGCTGTTTCAGTACTAGGCTACTATTTTCCGAGACGCGTATCCCACATCTTTTTTGGCGAAATACCTCGCAAAGGAATGCAGTGGCTTATATCCTTCTGTCGCCGTTCTTCACTAAGTACTCTCGCGGAATGGCAGGTCGGAACTACCGGCCGCCGCGCATGCAAGCCAATGCGTTCGCCTGCACTTTTTGAGTATTAAAGGAGAGTTTGAGGACATGTTCAATTACCATTCCTCCCCACCAATCCAGCTCCAACACATCTACACCCACTCAATTCAACCATCACAATGCCAGGTGCTGAAATATTCTCCAAAATCGAGACCCCCGCCGCTGCTCCAGCGACTTCGACCGAAGGCGTCTACTACAATGCCCGCCTGGACCCCAAGAACTACCTCGAGGGCCCGTTATCCACCAATCCCGCCACCCGTCTGCGCCAGATGCTCGCCCGGCCCGGAATTGTGGTACATTGAACCCAAATACAGTTAGCGGCGCCATCATCTGACTATTGCTTCCCAGGTTGCACCGGGTATCTGTGATGGTATCAGCGCGCGGTGCGCTATCGAGGCTGGGTTCGACTGTTTATACCAAAGGTCAGTATTGAAATGTATCCTATCCATTGGTTTTAACGCGTCCATAATAGTGGCGCTGCTACCACAGCCTCCCGAATGGGCCAGCCCGATCTCGCCATCGCCACCCTGAACGACTTTGTAGGGGTAAATCTAACAGCTTCTTTGAATCATCTTCCGCGGCTGACCGTATTCTAGGCCGCGCAAATGGTATGCGGCATCAACCCCACCATGCCCGTCATCGCTGATGCCGACACTGGGTAAGATCACCCCCTGTTCCCCCTTCCTATTCTAACACGTTGGTAGATTTGGCGGTCCCGCCATGGTGGGCCGTACAGTCACCCAGTATGCCAAATCTGGTGTCGCAGGCATGCACATCGAGGATCAAGTACAGACCAAAAGATGTGGTCACCTGTTGGGCAAGCAGGTCGTGTCGCGCGAGGAATTCCTCACGCGCATCCGCGCGGCTGTTATTGCCCGCGACGCCATCCCAGGCGGATCTGACTTTGTGAGTCCCTCCACTAGCCGTACGATGGACCTGTGATGGCTCATGTGGATTTAACCAGGTGATCATTGGGCGCACTGATTCTGCCCAGGTCCTCGGTATGGAAGAGGCCATCGAGCGGCTCAAGCTCGCAGCGGCCGCAGGCGCGGACGTGTGTTTCATCGAGGGCGTCAAGTCGAAAGATCTGCTTGAGTCGACGGTGGCCGCTTTGGCCCCAAAACCCGTAGGTCTTGCTTGAGTAAATAATACCACTCCCGATTGACCAAGCGCCCAGGTATTGGTCAATGTCATCTCCGGAGGGCTAACACCAGCATTCACGTACAAGGAAGCCGAAGCGATGGGTGCCAAGATCATCAGTATGTGTTCCACATGAAACCCCAGACATAGCTGATGGCGGCGACAGTTTTCTCCCTGGTGTCTTGCGTGGCGATGGTCCATGCTGTCCGTTCTGCGATGCAGTCCCTCAAGAAAACCGGGACAGACTTCGTTTCGGCCCAAGGGATGGATCCGAAATCATTTTTCGAGGTGATGGGTGCGTTGTCTGTTTCGCATCTTTGAATTCTGTGTGCTCATATGAACAGGACTCCAAGAGGTCATTGATCTCGATGCCCGTGCCGGTGGCACTGCTTTTGAAGTCGTCTAACTCGTCGAGGTCTTCAATACATAGAACTTATATATACCCAACTACCTACCCATGCATAATGATCCATTATCTTGTTTTATCTTGTCTCTCACCATGACCAGTTGGGCATGTGGCTGCAGTACAACTTGAAGAGCAGTTGTTTGGCTGAAGTGGCCCTGTTGTTCTGGTTGCTTTGACTCCAAGCATCACGATATTTAACTAACATGCCGTTAATCACATAATGTCCACGGTCCACAATCCCCTTCAATTGCACGTTCACCTCGACTCTAGGAATTACCATGCCATCGAATACACCCACTCCCGAGAACAACAACAAAAATATTTCAACAACATTCCCTACACTCACAGATACTACCCAGAAACTCGAAGAGAATGGGGAATTATATCAACACACCCCCGCAGACTTCCCCGCAGAACTGAAACTGAAACAACAAACGGACGACTCCAAACCAGGCCTGGGGGCAAAGTTTCGCAGCAACGTCCATCACGTGCTAAACATCATGCACCCCACCGGGCACGGAAAGCCATCCGGGTCGGCTGAACGTCTAGCCCTGGCAATCTCCGCCCCCATGCCCCTCCGACCAAGGAGGGTCAGCTCCCACGTGGATGATCACGATCGGCACGCACCCCCAAAGGCTGAGAATCCGGCGCTGGTCGCACTGAGGCTTGGGAATGCCAGGCCAAGGGCTGAGTCGATGAAACTAGCGAACGAGTTGCGGGGGAACGCCCATCCAGGGATTTTAAAACGCCAGCGCGTTCAATCCACGAAATCATGTTATCGGGTGAGGTTCGAAGCGAGGACGTAAATTCTGTATCACCTGGATAGTTGAACCATCATGTTGTACACATAACACGGGTGTGTTTGTTCGATCAATCCTCGAGGAGGTGCTACTGGCTGGTGGCCGCAAAGTGTCAAAGGGTGAATTTGAGTTCAGTCTATGTATGATGAGAGGCACGCTCAGCCCTTTGGCGGGTGATTCGGCCAGGTCGGGTACTCGATATGAGCCGAGGATTCATTTACCCCTTGCAGGGAATCAACAACCCAGACAACACATTCCGCCCACGCATGTCATTGACCATCGCCCTAGATTAATAGAGGTCAACTATACACCCACGGATGATTTGAAAAAGGAAAAGGGCGGAACAACAATGGGGCCACTGTGAACCGGCACCGCCTCATGGTGGCAGGCGGCTTGGTCGGGCTCCGTCGAGACTCCCGTCGACCGATTTTCCAGCTTATAAGAGGCGATTAGGATTTTGGGCTGAGCATTGGCCACCATTTCACATACTGGAACCTGAACAAGTCGAACCCCATCACAGTTGCCATCTGTCGCACAAAGGTTTTAAAATCCGCAACATGTGAGTGGCAACGCTCTTCTTTACCCACCCTCACCATGCTCATTCCAAGTGTTAGGAATTCAACAACAGCTCGCAAGGACATACCTTGTGAATCCGATGACTTCCCCATGAACATATGGGGAGTACCATCCCTGCCCATAGGTGATCCTCAACGCCGAGTTTCCGCCGATGTGGATACTGATGCAGATGTTCTTTTACAGAGCCAGGTCCAAATGCCACTGCAGAGGAAGAAGAGAGATATTCAGACGCACTGGATAGGTGGATGATGGAGGCCCCACAATACTTGCCCCGTCCACGAAAACAAGTGACAAACAAGGCCACGACGGTCGTTCAAGGAGCCCGTGTGCCCAACAAGAAATAGTTCTCCGTAGTAGGCAGGCCTATGATACTGGAAGACAAAGTGTTTTATCAATAAGATAACCTGTATGGCTATTTCAGAGATTTGAAGTATTTTGCGAGGAATCATGACGATCAATTGTGTTCAGCATAAATTAATACCTTGGGGTGTGCAAATCCCGCATAATACAGGATACATGGATTTAAAATCAAGTACAGTTAGATATCAATCAAGTGGGTGAAGACGCATAAAAATCGGTGTAGGTAGTAAAGCTACAGTCGGCCTTTGGCATTTCCACGGCGGGAGGCGAATGCGAGCGGTTACAGTGTGTCCATGGGTGGTTGTGAATTGATAAAGCGCAAAGCGCAAAGAAAATGATAGGTTCCAAAGTTGAACGAAGTGCGATCCGGTGATGGGCAGGGATAAAACAAATGGGAACGACCAGCCAGATAAAGGGGCCCAAATTTGCTTTCAGGACCTCAGGTGCATCAACCCTCTAGAATTCGTGCCAATCCAGGCCCTCCATTGTCGTCTTCTACCGCTGTCAGCCGTTCGCTTTTTGTTTCGGGGTTTATGGCGTCCGTGGGTATGGACTGCCCCGAGCCTACTTTTAATCTTTTGCTGCATCCGTCCTCGATAGGACCATCATCTGCCAACTCTTCTGAACTCCGTTTTTTCATCTTGAGTGGCGCAATATCTTCCTGATGCTGTACCGCTTCAGCGCTCTCCCATCTGGCTCGTTTGGGTGGTGTCGCACCCCGCCCGCCACCGCCACTAGCATGGTCGCCGTCGTAATCGTCCTGATCAAACTCCTCACATGACCGCTTCTTGGATGACGCAAGGGCCAAGGATTCTTCCGAGTAATAACTCTCCTCTTCCTCCTCAGGTCCAGCCTCTGAATAATCCACCTCCTCTTCCCCGGCTTCATATTCATCCTCGGTTTCTAGCTCGCGAACTTGGTCCGAGTCCTCCAAGTAAATTTGCAGCGGCTGATCGGGGACCGCAATGTCCGGGTGAGGAGGTGCCTGCGAGGGCACTATTACCGCCGGAGCCTCGGCGGAGCCATCAGGGTTATTAGCTTTCGTCATTGCCCGTTCGCAGATCCGACATCGGCAATGATATAACGGTGCACATGCCTCTCGCCAAACCTAAAATAAATCGTTCAGGTTATATGACGATCGGATGGAGCTAATCACACGCACTGTTTTAAATGCCTCCAAGCTATAATGAGGCATATGCGCGGTTGTCACGGGCACATATGGGATGGGCCTCAGCATCTTTGGCGGATCGAGAACAGGCGATACAGGAATAGTCGACCTAGTGGCAACCTCGACAACAAACCCATCGTCTTCATCTTTTTTCTCATCTAGGGCACTGATAACGCTTAGTGGGGGAGGCGATGGGGTGGTTTGTAGAGTTGTGATGGAAAGCACAGGGCTTGTTGTGTTGGAAGAGCGACCGCTACTTGGTGTCGACGTTGATGTCGAGGAGGACTCATCATGTCCTATGGCTTGTTCCCGTTCTTTGATCCTCTCGTTCCGGCTCCGTTCAGCCCAATCGAACCCATCAAACCATATGCCCTCCTCTTCTCTCAGGGCGCGCAGGACGTCTTCCATCGCCATCCGTGCGGCTTTCATAGCAGGATCTTCCCAACGTGCCCCTCGGGGGGTCGAACATTCGATGACCAATCGGCGAACAATATTCCGCATGGGGGCTAACAAGACGACTCTCATCTGTCGCTGGTGAGCAATATACGCCTGCTCGCAAAGGGCATAAGAGGGAGGAATCTCGGCGTGAAGAGTCGACGTCTTGGGATGTTGCTCATCCTGTATGGGTTCGATAGCCACCATTTGCGGCAATGGTTCCTCCACAGACCCGCCGATGTTGGAACCCCTGGGAGATGATGGTGCAGAGATGGTCCATGGACAAGGATGCAGTGCTTTCACTTCAAACATGGGGTGCCCGGGGACGACGTTTCCGTACCATTGGTCGGCTGGACTGAACCAATGGCCATCCAATATCCTTTGCCTCGCCCAATCTCCCAGTGCTAGATCTCGGACACCACCTTCCTCGGTCATTTGGATAAGCTCAACATCATCCTCTTCCTCTTCCTCCTCTTCTACATCTTCAAATCCCAACAAGCTTCCACCTCGCCCAAAAGCCCGGCCATTGGCACCATTCTCGCTGTTGAATTTGGCGGCAGCCAGTGCTTGTGACAACATGTCACCTAAGCGGGTGTGTTTCCGTAACCAGTATTTTTCCCGGGCGATATTGATGACGTCGACAATGGTTCCTTCGCCAAGTTCGATGAACCCCTCCACACATTGCCTAGTTTCCCAGTCTTCGCTCATCATCGAAGCACCACCAATGGCTGCCTTGTCCCGGGGACTTGAGCTGACCCGACGCCAGAGCCATTCCTTACGGCACATACGGCAGGTTGCTTCGACACCTGGCCATGAATCTTCGTCCTCGTTTTCCATACATGCAACTAGATTCGGGCTGACAGAAGCATGGGCTTTCTCGTAGACTGGGGCCTCGCGGAGGCAAATACCACAGAAAGCAAGTCGGTGACGATCATGTTCACGACACAGTTGGATAAGGCCAAGAAATGGGGTGTGAATGGGGCGCTTGGCATGGGTGAGCCCTTGGGTTGTCCCTGGTGCATTGAGACGGCAGACAATACAACTACAGTTGGTGATATTGCGAAAATGGCGGTATGGTGTCAGGCGCGTGGGCAGTGGCTGTGTGGAGGAATTGTGTTTCTGGGGGGGATAAATGATAGCATGGTGACCAAGAGAATCGGCTGGGTCGATGAGGGCTATGGCTTGCTGCCAAAAGAGGTGGTTTTCAACTAGAAGAAAAGATCGTGATCAGTATCTCCGTATCAGCGCTTAAGCCGTTGCTGCGATCGCCGCTGTCGGTAGCCGCCACGAGCGAACGGCTGAGATTAGATGAGACATAAAACTTACCGGCACGACTCCACTGCGGCGAGATTGACATGAACCGTTCGAGGTCAGAGGCGTCGCGTAAGACAGTGTAAACCATTCGTGGGTGCCAATTTTCTCTTAGATCCCACACCTGGGGACAGTAGCTCGTCGCCGATAAGTCCCAAAGAAAGAAAGTTGCGATATGTCTGTCACAAACGGTTTAGCGACGACGAACTACGCGCCACAGCCCCGGCGACAGGCTGTCTGAAACCGTTGACTGACCTAACAAGCTCTTCCGGGAGCTGCGGCCATGATCTATGGGTAACCTTGCCCTTGTATACGCGGACAGTGCTAGACATTGTGTCGAAGTTGGCCCGTCTTGGGGCTACGCGGTGGTCAATGCGCAAAACCTGATAAATTGACGCAACAGCACCAACGGTGATCAATATTCCCACGCACGGACCGTCTATCCATCAACATTGAACACACGGAAATTTCGGAATGGATGGTTCATTATTCTCGGCAATAAACAATTGTATTACTCATTCTCATTTTTAAGCAATGATCACCGCGGTCCAGCTGCCAAACTGCGGACTGGATACCTGAATCGGAAATTTGTGAGCACCGCCGACGCCACCTCCCGCCACGATCATAATACTGTTTGGCAAAGCTAGTCAGATACAACATCAATGGCATCTGTTCTTGGAACTAGGGATTACAGGAATAATGTTTTCAAAGGTTGGAAGTGGCTTGTACACGATCAACAAAAGGTAATGAGCAAATTGACCTGCGCAGCACATTTCGGAATTAGCTCATGAAGATGAGAGAGATCTTCGCAAAACGCACGTCATTGCCTTGACATTGCACTTGCACATGGTTGTCGTCAAATTTGTAAAATGCGGATGGACAACCGGCAGAGGCACCTGGGTAGAATATCGATAAGGGGCTGCAGTTGTCAATGGTGGAAAAACGTACAAGAAGCACCCTCCCCATCACAACCATTATAATACCTATCATGGGCCAGGTCACCATGGGAAACAGGATCCAAGTTTATGAACTCACCGGAAGCTGGACGGGATAGAATACCTCAAGCTAAAATGAGACAGTCTTCATTAAATCCGGGACAAATTAATTAATATGTAGCCGTACGGGGGAATAAGCGAGATATCTGTGCTTGAACCCGCGCCCGGAAAGGGCGGGTTCCGAAGGGTAGTTTCAACAAGCGTGCATCCCACGCCGTCGAAACCACAGTTGCCTAGTTCATGAATGAGAACACGATCGCGGAAAGTGGCAGGCCGGCTTGCCCGTCTGAAGGTAACTATGCTTTATTAGTACCAACTTGAACGGATAGGTTCAAAGTAGCTCACGCAATGGCACCAAAGAGAGGGCCATACATAGTATACGGCGCTCCGGAGGACAATACAGTGGAACCCTGGATCAACCTAGGCTGTAATAGCACTCTGGTAAGCTTTGGTTTTTGTTCATAGCCCATGTCCACGCACGGTCCCATATCCGCAGCTGAAACCCCATGTCAGTTGTAATAATATCCATTGAAGAATTTTGGCGCACTTGTTCTGGAATCGGACGGTATGCTGCTCGGCGCGAGCACCGATTGCAGCCACTACCAGAGTGGAGATGATGAATTCAAACATAGATTGTGGTGAGGTATCTCCCGAGAATCGAATTGAGACGCTTGAGGTCTGACCGCAAGCACATACTGCCCTCTTTATAGCTTCCTCTGTAAATGATAATTCGGTTGTGGTTAATTCCAATATCATCCACCTGATATTCGAGCGGGTGAAATTGTCTTTGGAATTTGATCAACGGTCTAGAGACCGGCTGCTGTCCCATGCGATCCGAGGAATGCGATCTCGTCGAATGTCACGAAGCGACGCGTCGCCAGATAAACGACGGTAGGCCATCTCTATACTGGCAATCCACACCCGTTAATATCACCTTTCACCTCAGGCTGTGGTTCAGAACCACCGTTCGTTCGGAAATTTGATGTGACATGGGCTTCTGTAACGATGATTTGGGTGACGTGATTTTCTGAGTTTGGCGTGACAGCCCCTCTGAATCAAGTCCTCGCGAGGGACTCGCCTCCTCCTGGGCCATTTGCTACCAAAATTTCAGGGGCACGTCCAGTAGTACTTGAAAGAAGATACCTAAGTTTGTATCCAATTTGGCACACTCTGCGGTGAGCTACAACGAAATTTCCGAACGAGCAGCGTTTGCGAACCACAGGTGAAAGCTAATATCCCGGATATTGGAGGCGCTTCGTTGAAATTCGTGCCTTGAGCTTTTAGCCCCCCAGTAACAATATCGCGTAATCTATTGTGTATTCTACGAGGGGGAATGGAAATTGAACGAGCCTCGATGCGACCGAGGGGGCTGGGGGCTGCGGTTGTGAATGGTGCCCTGAATCGCAGTGGGCTTCATTGGACAGGTATTCAACCAACACCAAATCGCTGAAGTCTAAGGCGTTCGCCATGGGTAGTGAAACCCGCATGAGTTTTTTGGCCACGGGTAATAGCGACGGGTACGGCCCGTACGGGTAGGGGTAAGGATTTCCTAACCCGAGCAAAACCCATACCCGCCGTGCGTGTTGGCGGGGGCATGCGGCGTGGCGGTGCGGGTACACTCGAAGGTACCCCCGTTGATATCACTACCATCCTCCGAGTCGATGCCCAAGTTGGCTAATCAACGTGGTGCGCGTGATTCGGTTCTCGTCTAATCAATTTCACCATCAAATTGTCGAATTGTAGCCCCGGCCTTCAATATGGTGCTAATCTACGGACCCCCAGTATAGTCGAGCCCGTCAGTCGAGGCCATTGAACAGGCTTGGGTTTTAGCCAAGCAAGATTTAGAATTATATACGAAGTACACACACGAGTATTCAACCAGATAGACCAATATTACACAACCTCGAACGCAGTTCCACCAGCACGTGCATCAAGGTCTATAACCTCTTTGAGACCTGTGCAAATCACTTCAGGAGCGGCCAGTAGCAAGGAGGGAATCACCTACCCATAACTTCGAAGAATGACTTGGGATCCATGCCCTGCGCAGAGACAAAGTCGGTCCCAGTCTTCTTCAGAGACTGCATGGCCGCCCGGACCGCATGGACCATTGCAACACAGGAAACAAGGGAGAAGACTGTTGGGCCATCAGGAAAGGGCGGCCAGAACAACTGATTTTACCCACTGATGATTTTTGCACCCATAGCCTCTGCCTCCTTGTAGGTGAAAGGGGGCGTGAGGCCACCAGAAATGACGTTGACGAGAACCTGATGCAATCAATCAGGATCGCATCGCGTAGAACAGTTAAGTGAGCCTAACGGGTTTGGGGGCCAATGCAGCAACGGTCGACTCGAGGAGATCCTTTGACTTGACGCCCTCAATAAAACACACATCAGCACCAGCGTCGGCCGCCAATTTCAGGCGGGTGATCGCCTCTTCCATGCCGAGGACTTGAGCAGAGTCGGTGCGGCCAATGATCACCTATCGCGGAAGTGCCAGTAAGTCAAAATAAAATACTCATAAGGGCGGACTCACAAAATCTGAGCCCCCCGGGATGGCATCGCGAGCAATGACAGCAGCGCGGATGCGCGTAAGAAATTCCTCGCGGGAAACGACCTGTTTTCCCATCAAGTGACCACAGCGCTTTGTCTGCACCTGATCTTCAATGTGCATGCCAGCCACACCGGATTTAGCGTATTGAGTGATGGTGCGGCCAACCATGGCAGGTCCACCGAACCTCCAGAGACATTTAGCCACCATTTGGTTCGCGTGACGCGGGGGTAACTCACCCAGTGTCTGCGTCGGCAATAACAGGAACCGTGGGGTTCAAACTACAAACCATCTGGGCTGCCTGGAGGGTGCGTCAAGGGGTGAGGTTTTCCAGTTGTAAAATGGATCCTTACCCCGACAAAGTCATTTAAAGTGGCGATTGCGAGGTCAGGTTGGCCCATCCGAGATGCGGTGGTAGCGGCACCACTACGACAACACTTTTAGGTTGTGGCTCGAACAATGGGGTTGACACTGACCTTTGGTATAGACAATCAAATCCAGCCTCAATGGCACACCGCGCACTGATACCATCACAGATTCCTGGAGCAACCTGAGGCGGGAGTGGGTCATTCAGAGATTCAGAGTTGATCCCTTGTTACTTACAACGATGCCTGGCCGCGCAAGCATTTGACGGAGACGAGTTGCGGGATTGGTGGAGAGAGGGCCTTCCATGAAGTTTTTCGGGTCGAGGCGGGCATTGTAGTAGACACCTTCACGAGCTGGCTGTGAACCCTCTGCGGGGGCAACCGTAGTCTCGGCTCTGGGGTATTCGAATCCGGGCATTTTTTCAAACTTGAAAGTCGGAGGTGGTGAAGAGAACGGAAAATGAGCTCGAAGGAGGTTGATGGAGAAATCTTGTGGTTTGGCCCTCCGTTTTATGTGTTCCAGCTTCCGCTGCTGGTACTACCCACCTGCGGTTGTAGCGGAAGCCAATCCACGCAGCTACCCGAATTTAATGCCTATCCGGATTTTGTGGTGTACAACATCCCAGGACTTGAGGCACTGCCAGCCATTAGTCGATATGAACGTCGCAAATATTTCGGGTAGGAATATTGGCCGATGTGACAAAACCCACGCGCATTGGATCAAGTGGATGGTTGTGTGTAACTGATGGTTTACCGATGTTCCATATCGACGGGTCCAGTAACTCTCTCTGCATAACGGTGGTAGAGTGGCAAAATACGAGCGTCGAGTGTCGCTTTGAGGCTTGGCATCGCGTATTAGGTGTCTAGGCCAAGGGGCCAAGCAACTGCTGTTGTTGAATGTTTCGCATCGCTCTCGCTATGTTAATCGAGGGGCTGGGAGTCACCGACATACAATTATATTGTTTTACCAACGGTGGGGCCCGTAATGGGACTCCCGTAGCGGCTTAGAACGGGCGATCGCTAAAATCGATATCGCAGAAATCTGAGAATCATGTGTGTGCCGTAACCTCGGGGAGGCTCGGGGGCAGCAAGACATCAAATACAAGTAAACGATCCTTGTCCCCATGTCATTCCCGGCGTCAGCAAGGCCACTCAAGGCCACCGGAGACAATGCTTGAAGCTTGAATCATTCAAGTCACGAGTATAGGGAAATAAGTTTCACCTTGGCGTTTGCAGTTTTCTGCGATCGTAGTTCGGCCGTTGCCTATGTTTGGTCTTGTCCCAGGCAAGCTATAACGAGAGTCCAAAAGCACGTGGCTAACACTTTCTTGTGGTTCCCAAATTACACAAGTTGGTTCATCCCCTAGGTTCTGCCAGTGCGCGATGTCGAAAAGTCTACTGACCGCCCTGCTCCTCTATCTTTTTGCCTTCCTTCCCGCTTCATTTGCAGTACCGCAGAATCCCGTTCCAACTCTTGCGCCTCCATCCACCTTTGGGTCGGCAACCGCACCACCCTCTTCACCTACATCCTCATTGAGCTCCACTGGAAACTCTTCCGTTTCGGCAACTCATACATCTACGGCCCAGTTTCCCACTCTGAGTGGTGTTTCAACCTGTGGTAAGATTCTCAAGGATCGTCGTGGTCGAACAATGTTAACGAAGCATTCAAAAAGTCACCAACTGTCTCTCACTTAGCGTTGCTGCGTCGAATTGCACCACTGTCGTTGCAGTCGATTGCTTCTGCTCAAAGTAAGCTATCCGTGTTTATTCTTCGCAATAGCTCGATGCAAATTAAATGTAGTGCAACATTCCCTGCTCTGATGGTCAATTGCGTCAATTCAGGTTGCGCTTCCGAGCTCTCCAGCGCCGAAACGCTTGCTCAGCGGTTCTGCAATATTGCCACTTCAAGCACATCCCTTTCATTCCCACTTCCTACATCATCCGCTATCTCATCATCCAGTGGTCCCTCCTCAAGCGGACTCACAAGTATATCCCTATCTTCCCTTACTCCAATAGGACCATCGGGCATTCCACCCCCCAATAGCGCTGCCCCGTCTACGTTCCGGATTAATTGGCCCATACTGTTAGCCGGTCTTATCGGCGCCATATCAGCCAGAAGCCTGCATCTTCTATGACCCTATTGGCTGTTTTGAGCTACTGGTATGACCGTTTGGACCCTTGTGGAATATATCGTTATGTCTGGACTACACATAATCATAAGTATTGGAATGCTGGAATATCGACCGGATATCAAATGTGCGGTAAATTGGCCTCATGTTCCTATGTTTATCACGTCTTAGCGGCCCGGATTGCTCACTTGTTGATCAACTAACGATCCCCCAATTTACATACAAGGTCGGAGGGCGGAAATAACCATATCTTCCGAGTTCCAACCCCCGGCACGACATTTACTATTCTGCTTTGAATTTCCTGGTTGCTTTCATACATTCCCGAAGTACTCACGCCATGACAGCCAAATGACAGATGGTGGCTTCGATGCGTCACCGTCCTTGCAACTCATCATATGTGGATCGTCTGCGCGAAGGACCACCGCGCAACATCGAATCACTAACACGCTACAAACTTTACAGCTGATGGACGAATGTCACCATTACCAATTGCAAGGGAGGTGACCATGGAAGCACACATCCTATCCTGGCGGATTGATCGTTGATAGATAACCCTTGCAGGTTGGGAATCCATTATCGCTTGTCAAAGCCCCTGACGTGCTTTCCTCTTGGTGACTGAGACCAGCCTGATGATAATGTGGACTTTTCGGCATCACCTGTCTACAATGTACTTTCCCTCGAAGATCCTCGCCTTTGCTATTGCATTCGCTGCCACAGCGATCGGCGTCCAGGGTGAGCAGCATATTGTCTTCTTTGTGAACAGGTGAGTCATGTCTTTCCCCAATTGGTGCAAGTAACTCATGGTATCCAGATGTGGTTTTGGTTCCGTGAGTACACCCTACCCGAATAACCCAAGTATTTATCCCCCTCCCAGCCACGCCTCATCAGTGGCCCCACCACTCTCTCCTTCGGGGGAACATATGTGGGTAATGGCCCAGTCATGGGCGCTATTGCGTGCGTGATTTGACCTCTCATCTTTGGCTTTTCTCACCTCGTGATACGACTGAGCAGCTACTTACAAACTGGGAAATGTGGTTTTGATGGTGTCGGCTGTACGCTTGTCGAGACGACGCTGCGCAACCCACCGAGCCCAGGCCAGGGATCCTCTACTGATATATCTCTCATCCCCCCGTATGTTATCGTATTTGGGCATATCTAAGATTCACCCCCGCCCCAGACTGAAGTTCTCAGTGAAGACGGGATTTTAGTGCGGCTCCTGTTTTTTTTTACTACATATTAGCCCAATGCTAACTTTCTCCCAGTTACTTTAATGGTTGCAGCGGCCAAGGGACCACCTGTATGTACCCCCTTGCTGATATATACATACCAGCTCCCGACTTATGCATATGATTGTGTAGGCAGTAATCCTAGCTGTCCAAAGGCCTACCGTCAGCCGAATGACCATTTCGCGCAGGTGAACTGTCAAGCAAATAATGCAAGTCTCAAACCAATTGCTCTCTATTGATTGCTGTTATTCACCAGGGAAATAGGTCAACCTCGTCATCACATTTTGCTAGTGGAGAGCTTTGTCAGTTCAGAAGCAATCCCGACCGACTCGAACCGGGTTTATAATGTGGTCTCCCTCCGAGTAACCCGATACTATTCGCTCAAACACATAAGACAAGCATGTAGTTGTACTGACTTGAAATATCTTTTTCCAATAGACTGGTTCTCAGTACGGGTGCGGTCGTATCTGAATTCTCCCCGCTTCACCGCGGGTTGACCTACCATGAATACGAGCTCTGCACTATTCAATTTGTCTTGCAGCTTGCGGGCGCTGCCGTCGCGCGCGCCATCTACCCCACTCCATTTGCGTGGGATAGAATGTACTACCACGAGGGCGCAGCAGGGGCAAGAAGAAGCGTCAATCCGGGTACGCTCTCCCGATCTTACGTGAACGCTTCCCATGGCCATATCACATGGAGTGCGTGTCACCTCCTCCGGGTGCGGCCTGATTCAAGTTGCGCCCGATCAGGCTTTCCCGCCCGCCGGCTGGGAACCCCATTTGTGTAGCCACCACGGGCCCGGGGATGGCGGGTGTTGTTGCATGTGGAGAAGTGTGGTACCTCCATATATGGTTCGGTCATCGGCAGTAGGTGTCTGGTGAATGACTGAAAGCGCCATAACGCTGGTGGTAGCGAGGTATGCCAGCGACTCTGTCGTTGAGTGTAGAATTGCGCGCACGCCGGTGACTTGACACTGCGCACTCAGAACGGCACGTGAGGGTGCGCTCCGTTTTTACGCGCTCACGTCAGGCTGACCTTGATCATCGTGGGCCCTGTGTTTGAGATCGCAAGCAAGGACATCATGCATCAACCTTCGGCACACTGGCCAGATCGTCACCATTCAAGCCCGACTTTGGATCTCATGTCGCACCAAGGCAACAAAACCAACCCAAACACGAATGCTATATTCAAGTACTCTTCCCACATACCATACACACACCACTCTCAAGAAGCCGGTTAATTTTTGAATTGATGTTTACCGCACAAGTGAGGATTCATTGACCAGGACACTACCCCATACGTCACCACGGGGTCTCAAGAGATTTTTTACTTTGTATTCATTCAATGTCCCCTTGTTCTTTCGCGCCCCAAAGCAAGGCCCACCTGCACCATCACGCCACATCCCATTCGAACATTTTCCCCAGCGAGAGACGTTGCGATATCCACGGCAAAGTGTCTTGGATGTGTATCAATACACAACGCATCATAACCCTCACCGACACACGCGCTTTTAGGCCACCTGACAGTCTGCATACCTATGGGCTCCGGGTCAGCGCTATTCAGTCCTGTTAGCTCCATATTTCGGGCTGTCACTGCAGCCACAAGATTTACTATCAAAAGATCAAGAGATGGTGAGAGGAAACAATTGAAAGTCACCTGGTACAATGGAACCTTACTCAGAGCTATTCACCCCGAATCAGATCAACGCCGACTCCATACCGGCCCTATCCCCGCCACAACACCTCTCAACCCGCAAACCCCACAATATAAATGCAATCATATCTGAAAGTACCTTTCCCCACAAACTATCGGTACGATGGTTATGTTCAGGACCACCACGGCTGCCCTCTGTATCATCGCTGCCAGCAGTTTGGGTGTGCGAGCCGAAACCCATACTGTTCATTTTGATAACAGGTGAGCGCCTCTCACGTGGATACACCACCCACTGATTCCTTGGCCGCAGATGTGGGTTTGGGACTGTGAATACCAACGTTACATTATCCCCGTTTCCGCTGACCACATCATGGTTAGCCAACCCTCATCAGGGGGTCAAGCGTACTATCCACAGGCGGTGACTATACTATCAATGGTCCCCTCTTCGGCGCTCGAGGGTGAGCTCCTCGTTTCAGCTCAGTAATTTCTAACCAAAATAAATAAACAGATATTTGCAGACAGGTACAGTGACATGATCCTCGAGACAATCTATATCACCCTAAAACTGAATTTGTAGGGGGTTGCCTATTTGATGGTGGCGGATGCACAATTGTCGAGACTACACTCAGGAATCCACCCTCACCAGGCGCTGGTTCAAGCACCGACATTTCCTTGATTCCGCCGTAAGCTCCTTCGATACAGGCTTCCAAGGTATTCCGCTGGCTAACATCTGACCCTCAGCCTTGCGTTCTCCGTCACAACCGGCTTTGGGTAAGCACAGCGAAAATTGCCATGGACATAAGGATTGAGACTCACCGGATACAAGATATTACCATGGATGTGACGGAGCCGGAGCAGACTGTGAGCGTTTACTATGCGCTTACATGGTGGCTATGCTCACAGGTCATTATTCTCATAGGTAATAACCCACACTGCCCGACTGCATTTTTCAAACCGGAGGACACCCACGTCCAGGTGCCATGCCAGATCAACGACGCTAGTGACATTCATCTCTACCATTGACTTTGATCTGACACAAATTCTAGGTCAACCTTGTGATCACATTCTGTTTGTAAACGGCGGGCTCTTGGGTTCGGCGTGGCTAATGCCCCGAGATCAACTGGTCAACCGATCCAGTGAATTTTGTACATTTTTAAACGATATATATGCCTTGATATGGTATTGGACCCCGGGCCAACTCACGAGAGCGCGCCGTCCAAACGCGCGATGAGGTAAACGAATGAAAATACTTCCGTTACGTAATCGCGGTGATCAGTCCAGGATGCACACCGCAGGCTGCGCCCAGGAGTCAGGACTGCACATTCACAGGTATGCTCCGCCTGTTCGCGCTCACGATCACGCGTTCCGTGTATGGGATTGTGCAGTATGGGTGTGACCCCCTGTGGGGCTTCGGCACACCACTGCAGGATCGGTTATGTTGAATACCATGTCGCACCATGAAATGATACCTAGCCCAAATCAACTCAAACATAAATGCTACTAGTACGCCCCCTACATTTCGTACATGCAACCATTCTCAAGGAGCCGATTAATTTCTGGATGAATCTCACTCGCAAACGAGAGGATCCACCAAGCAGAACCTTGCTGCTCCATACGTCGCCCCAGGGTCCAAGAGAATCCGACTTTGTATTCATTCAATGTCCTCTTCTTCTTTCTCCACGTCCCATTTGGACCTTTTCCCCGGCGGGAGATCCGTGGGAAAGCGCATTGCATGTGTATCAATACACACTGCAGCCTGACATCGCATTGGTTATCGACAAATGCACTTGTAAGCTACCTGACAGTCTGCATACCTGTGGGCTCCGCCGGCGCTATGGCTGTTTTTAGCATCATATTCCAGGCTGTCACTGCGAGCACAAGCTTCGTCATCAAGAGATCAAGAGATGGTGAGAGGAAACAATGGAAGTTCATCTGGCCGCCGGCGTAAACCACCAATGTGAAGCCTTACTTGGGAGCCATTCTCCTCGAATCAGATCAACGTTGGTTCTACACCGGCTGATATTTAGTGCCCCATCAACCCCCAACCCACGAACGACACTAATATAAACACGATTATGGCTGGAAGTGCCCCCACAAACCCTCTGTGCAATGGTTATGTTCAGGACCGCCACGGCTGCCCTCTGTATCATCGCTGCCAGCAGTTTGGGTGTGCGAGCCGAAACCCATACTGTTCATTTTGATAACAGGTCGGCACCATCTCCCACCTCTCGTGCGAATCTACCTCTGACTTGTGGTTTGATTCTGCTGAAGATGTGGTTTTGGGACTGTGAATGCCGATGCTTCGTTATCCCGTTCCTACTAATCACACCATGGCTAGCCAACCCTCATCAGCGGGCCAAACGTGCTATCCACGGGCGGTGATTTCACCATCAACGGTCCCCTCTTCGGCGCTCGAGGGTGAGCTCCTCGTCCCGGCTCACTAATTTCTTACCAATAAAAAAAATAGATATTTGCAGACAGGTACATTGACATGATCTCCGAGACAATTTCTATTAGGCTAACATTGTCTTTGTAGGGGGTTGCCTATTCGATGGCGGCGGATGCACAATCGTCGAGACTACACTCAGGAATCCACCCTCACCAGGCGCTGGCTCAAGCACCGACATTTCTTTGATTCCACCGTGAGCTTCTTCAACGAGGCATACCATTGGCTAACATTCGACCCTCAGCCTTGCGTTCTCAGTCACAACCGGCTTTGGGTAAGCGCTGCGCAAGTTACAATGGACACAAAGGTTAAGACTCACCGGATCAGATACTTCAATGGGTGTAACGGAGCAGGAGCAGACTGTGAGCATCTAGTATGCGCTTGTATGGTGGTCATGCTCACAAGTCATTATTCTTACAGGTGGTGACCCGAACTGCCCGACTGCATTTCACAACCCAGATGACACCCAAGTCCAGGTGGCGTGCCAGGATAACGATGTTGGTGATATCTATCCCCGCCCTTGGCTTTGATCTGACACAAATTTTAGGTCGACCTTGTGATCACATTCTGTTTGTGAACGGGCTCTTGGGTTCGGCGTGGTGTATCGCTTTGAAGTCAACTAGTTCATGATCCACTGTCTACGGAATTTTCTACATGTGTAGAACGACATATGCTTTGGTATGGTCTTGAAAGTTCCTGAGCTGACTCCGCCCTTCTGGTGCCCCCGGAAGTTGGGAGTACTAGTTGCATCAACACTCCGGCCCATCCCCCAGAGTTCCGCCAGGCAAGGTCAGGTCACTGTCAGAGTATAGCGCGAAACCACCGGTGATAGAATCATTGACGCAATTAAACATTTACGTCAAGGCCAACGCGAAAGTCGTGGAACCCGGACTAGTAGAATGGTACTTGGTTTACAGCGCGAGAAGCGAAAAGCTGATACTGCCGGTTTCGACTTTGGGCTTGTCAGTGGTCGTTGGGGGGCTTGGACCAATGTAATACTCCCGGGTTATGATTTGGCTAGGAGGGTCAACATAGTGTTTAGCCCCCCGCTCCACAAGGTGTCGTAAGCATTAAGATGGGAGTAATTTACTTGGATAGCCACGCAATGCCCGGAGAGTAGTTGCCGAGAGGCTGGCAGACTACGAGAACTTCAAGCTTCAAGCCTCCGTAACTCCAGTCTCGGACTATTTTTATATCAGTGAGGAAGTAATCATGTGCAAGTTCATCAAATGATGGAGGCAACCGAACTCCACTTGTCGGCGCGAAGCACCAATTGGGGTTTTACTTCTAGTTGCATAGCACAGTGACCGGCCCCATTTAGTGTAGAGCTAGTCATGAAACGTTTAGCGGCCTCACCGCTATATTTTTAACCTACACAACATTCCAACGATATAAAACCCTCCACGGAAATGCTCTCCTTGAAGACAACGCACCATGTTCAGCTCTAAAATCCTTGCAACTACGCTCGCAGCCGTCATCTTTGGCGGCCTGGGCGCACGGGCTGAAACGCACACTATCCATTTTGATAACAGGTAGGCGTTCCCGCCACCACGGAAGTTCCTCCTCGACTGACCTACCTGGAAGATGCGGCTTTGGCACTGCAAGTGTCATCCATCCGTCATCGTTTCCCAGCGCTGACCAGCTTGGAATGATTAGCCACAACTTATCCAGGGGCCAAAAGTTTTGTCCACAGGGTCTGACTTCACGATCAACGGCCCCTTCTTCAGCGCCATCGCGTGAGTTTTTCCCTTCATCGTGCAAGTGGATTCTTTACCAACAATGATGATAGGTATTTGCAGACGGGTACGTAGGCTACCCTATGAGGAGGAGGATGCCAAACGATTCCATAGGGTCCTGCGGATTTAATGGTGAAGGGTGCACGACTGTCGAAACCACGCTAAGGAACCCACCCTCGCCGGGTGCTGGCTCCAGCACTGACATTTCTCTGATCCCTCCGTAAGGAACTTTTGCTCCGTCTCCGTGCACTGCTAATTAGCTAATGTCGGATTTACGCCGCCCAGTCACAAATTCTCTGTCACAACCGGTTTTGGGTAGGCGTTCAGTGAGTAGATACACAGGCTGAGGCTCACGTAAATCTTAGATATTTCAAAGGCTGCGATGGGGCGGGGGCAAACTGTAAGTGTCGACTAACCTGGTTGTGGCGGGAAGATTGACAAGTCGTGCTTTCAGGTAACAATGCGCAATGCACGACCGCATTTTTCAAGCCAGATGACAACCAAGTCCAGGTCCAGTGCGAGACAAACGACGTGAGAAGACACGCATAGATCTATGGGGGCTCTGCTGACATATTTTCAGGTCAATCTCGCTATCACTTTCTGTTGAATGATGTGTTTGTTAGCGTCATCGTCTAAATAGCAATGAACAATCACTAGATAGTATATGAATGAATCACCCTGTGAGCTGAAAATGTTATGCATTTGCATCTTTCAGGGACTCGGGACATGTAACCCGGTTGAGGCGAACTTGGAACAAAGGCTTTGGCACAAGGGGTTTTGACAAATAATAGAAATGTTTGTCTAACCATTCGGCAACAAACATTGTTCCCACTCTCGCCGACCGGAACAAATGAAAACGAATTATATTCTTATTCATGGGCCCTTTTGGCCCGAATACCAGATGAATGGTTATGATTCTACGTAACTATGGTGTTGAAACCCGCGAGCAACTACTTTACCATATCCTTGTGTCCAACAAGAGGTCACTGCTGCCCTCTAGCCCAACACAGGCCTTCAAGAAGCCCTCGAGCGCATTGCGCTGCCTATTTAAACTGTTGATAACCTCGGTACCTACCATGTCATGTAAGCTAATTGAGTATCGAAGTCAACGATCGGAGACATACCAGGTTTGACCAGAGGCGCTTTCAGCATGTAGGAGAGCAGCGACAAGACAGGATATAGAGGCGCGAAATCCTGACTCTTGGCGCCCTCAGAAAGATTGCGATATTTGACTCGGGTAAGAAGCTCAGTTAAAATCGTGAGATCCAAAATCAATGGCGTCGCCAATAAAGAGTCCTAAAGAAACCGACATCAACGTTTGCACAACAAAACTAGACCTGGCTGGGCATACCTCGCATTCATTGAAGATGTTGATGGTCGAGCGCCCGCCACAGAAAATCTCGGAGTAATATTCATCAATGGCGCGCTTAGAGTCTCCAACGGCAGGGACATATTTGATGACAACGATGTGGTCAGGGTGCTCCCCTTTGCCAACAGGGACGCCCTTGGGGCCAATTTCGGGAGCCTTGTAGAGAAGCCTATTGGCATCGACCATGTCATCGACAACGCTGCTCTTGCTGATCTCCTTGCTCTTAAATTGCCTTTCGGCGGACAGATTATGCCCATCATTGTTTCCAAGGTGGTTGTACGATGCGATGGAAAGAGGTTTAATGCCAGCGTTGACAAGGAACTCCGCGAGCACGGATTTGAGTTTGGTTTGACCGGACTTGAGGTCATCACCGCCAATGAAGGATTGGTGGCGCTCGGCGAGCTGAATGACACCTGGAACGAAGGTGTTCTGAGGAGCACCGTTGACAAATGGCTCGCCTTCAAGAATGGCAGCAACCGCAAATAGGGTTGACGGCGAAACCTCGGAGTGAGATGCACGAATGGCCGCCAATAAGTTATCGGCAGTATCATTGACTCCAGGAATGATATCGCTGTAACGCTCCGTGTTGGCGGTCCAGAAGATGACCGAACGATCCAATCCATTCTCGGCTTTGAATTCACGGATATCAGCGCGTATCTTCTCAAGGTGAGCCTGTTTGTCGTTTCCAGCGAGTAAATTGTCCGCGCGGGCTTCCTGGTTGGCAGCAATGAAGTCGGGATAGTAAATGGAAGGGAAAGGTTTGCCCATAAGTGCCATATGTGGCGCTACCTGGCGTTGTAAATCATAGTCGAGAACGCGGGCACGCTCCATAGCCTTGTCCATGGACAGACCAGATATATCCCATCCCCCGAGAACGAGATCATTGGGATGGACCATCGGAAGAATATCAGAGATAGGGACATGGACTTCCTTGCCCGTAGCAGGCTCGGTTCCAATGCGAACGGTCGATGCGCGGAGGAGCGAGCCAATATAATTGGGTTGTTGAACACCGGATTTGGTGTGCCACATGATATTGTGGCGATTTGCAAGAATAGTCGCGCACAACGTCGTGCCATTGTTGCCACCAATACCAATCATCATCAAACTATTCCAGAAAATCATATCAGCATCGGGGAAACATTTGGCACACGGAAAAATTTTACCCAGTCTTGCTGACCGTTCTCTTGGTCTGGAACTCGAAAGGCTCGACAGTAGGGGTGACCGTAAAATGGCCGTCGGCAAGAGCGACATGAGCACCCCGGTTGTGGAATTTAGAGGTTATATGCTCGTCGGTATATTGTGTGTTCTCGGATTGGACCGTCAGCGCATAAGGACGGCGAACGGCAGTGGGGTGAATCGGCAAGGCAGATTCAAGTTCGGAATCAGGGGTAGTATAGCCTGATGGGTTGGTGTTGGGTGCCATGGTGAAATAAAGGAGGTTGGGGGAGGAAAAAAAGTTAAATTCGAGGGCGATGGGAGGAATTAGAAGTGAATGATAAAACCGGCGCTGGAGTGTTTGGAGCCTCTATGGGAGTTATGGGAGCTGCAAAGCTGGTTTGAGTACATGCAAAGATTGCAAGTGACTCTTAGAAAATTTGGTGGTTGAAACGATGAGAGAGGGGAAGAGTGGAACCGGGGGGATTCACTGAAGGATTCTGGTCTGATAGCGAGGCCTTTTATACGACAAGAGGAGGTTCGAGGGTAGGTTTGCGTGTGAACGGGGGCGGTTAGAGAGTGGTAAGAGTTCAAGAAAGGACTGCCGCACCAAAAAATGGTATCAGGCCATTTATGGCATGTTGGATTTTGGAACTCCGGTAGACTAACTTGGAAGCCAATCATGGCCAGGAATCTCGATAAGATACGCGTCTGATCAGGGTCCCGCACATTATCCTGTCTTTATAAGGAAATGTCAAGATATAGTGTTGATCTTTGAGAACTCGTGTAACAGAGGGAAAAACACCAAGCGGTACACGCGCCGACATAGGTTTGGAGTTTTTCGAAGGTCAGTGCTAGCAAGAGAAATCCCAAAAAAGCCCAACGCAACTACATGGTAGGTCGCCCTTGAACCGGGCCTTAGTGGGCCTTTCCAAACCTGTGTGACATTGCCGTCCAGGGAAATACCACCGAGGATGCTTCAACTGGCAACTCCGGGCGGGGCCGCCAATAATGATATCTCGCTTTCAATAAAACCTAGGCGAGGGGTAACGGAGCCCGCCACTTTTGTTGAGAATGGGTAAACCTTCAGACTCAAAGCTTCAAGCTGCGCGTCCGACATCCAACCTTCGTTTAGCTACCACGCTAGACCCCATAGCCCGTAAATTAAGGGATATCTCAACGTGGAAGTAAATCTCCAGCAGACATCGTGGAATATCAGCGGATAGTATCAGATTGTTGGTTGAGCAGTTAGGTAAAAAAAACGCCCTCTATGTTTCGGGGTGCTACCTAAAACAGGATATATTGCTCCGCAGTGCGCGAGTTGGTATAGGGCTCATCGTGCATTTCCAAATCGCACTATTAGGTACGCACCGCCAGGGGCTGTACAAGTGATCCAGAATCGGGGCAGCGAGGCCAGAGGTTTGAACAAAAGGCTGCGGCGAATTTGAACTCGCACCAAAGCCATCTAGATTTACCGCTCTCATCGGTCATTACGATCTAATTCTAGAAGGAGACAAATATATGTCCAGTCGGAGATGGTTGACATACCACGGTATTTTTCCGGATCAGCCTTGGATAGCTCAAGGAAGATGAGCATAGGATTGAGTGTACGCGTACCATCTCAAGCAGCATTGGGAAACGAGGGTATACTAATCGCGCATCCTTTGCGAGTAAGAAATAGATGGGCCCAGATTATTTTGGGGAAACGGCCGAGCGTGGAGAAAGACCAGGATGCCGTAACGTTCCACTGGTGGGGTAAGCGCGTTGCTTCTATGTAGAAAGAAGTGACGAAGGGTGGGGTTCAGCAGAGGGTGTCACCAAAAAACGAGAAGGACCCAGGCAGCGTACGTTACGTCGGCGGGATTGGGAGTTAAAAGCACCAGAACCAAGAATCAGAAGGGTCTTGCTTGGAGTACGTCACAGTTGCTGTCTGGAACCAATAAAGGCCGCCGAGGGTCAGAGAAAGGTGGATTACACTTCCCACAGACGCCTGCATAGGGGGAGCGTAGTGCAAAATTCCGCTATCAGCCTTTCACGAACACCACGGAGAAGGATCGATTGCGTGGGGCTCGTTGAAATGCCAAACAATCGCGGCGAATGTTCGAGAGCGCGCTCTGGACTAATACGAGACGGCTGGAGGGTGCCAGCATCGGCCACCTAGGCTCGAATATCATGGTCTTCTTCCTTTCTTTCGAGTTGATCGCGTGGGAGTGCTAAACAATCCGCGGGACGTTTGATATATTATCAAGGTCCAGAGCCAGTATTGTCCAGTTGGATACAACTCCCATCTTGGAGCGGGAGGGGGCGAACCTGGTACTCAGACAATTCGCGGCTAAGCGGTGAGACTACAGACCACACGAGGCATCTGCCAAGTGTCAGGCTCGTGAGTCATTGTTGGGATGGCGTCGGCTATGGTTACTGCTCCTCCACAACGACTGGGATCGACATGAGGTTAAGCAAGGGGAGGAAATCGTGGCCCTGCGTTTCCATTGTTGGCTGACCAGGAATGAAGCCTCCAGGCGCTGCACGGCGCTGGGTCAACTCCGTATGTGTGTTTTCATTGATGGCCTTGGTATTGTTGGCAACCTGCCAACCAGTGGCGGGTAGTGCTTCATATATTTCATGAGCTCCTGACTTGCCCCGCCTCATGTTCGGCGCATGCCGTCTGAAGTCTTGTTCATGAGGCGACCGTAGACCTGTGATGGCATCTACAGTTACCTGGTGGATTTCGCGTCCGTGATTCATCTATCATCAATTTCGTTACGCCGCTCGCTAATTACCCAAGCCAAACCGAACTCAATTGTCATAGTCAACCAAGCAATAGCTTAGGGGGTAGGGCGGGATCAGGCCTGTTGGAGGTTCTATGAATATTCCTCACCTTTCGATAGGAGTGACTGGCGACGCCGATGGAATCGTAATTTACTCATTGTAACGCCACACGCGGCCCCTCAGGAGGAAGCATATGTTTGAATGCATACAGGGGTTTTGTCCCGGGTCAATGCCTTTTCTTTACCCTTCGAGGGGCGCAACGCACACGCATCTGTAGACAGACAATTAGTTTTGCCTGGGACCGATATCGTGCGCACCGGACCGCACGCATGTGAACAGGTTCCGCTTCCCTTGGCCACGACCTAAGTTCGATAGATTACCTTCTTGCCACAGAGAAAGGGACCTTATTGTTATAGTTTCAGCGCCACGGCGGATCCTGAACAAAGTCGGGATCGATGATAAATTGCCCCACAATAATAGCCACGACCTAAGGAATCGTATCTAGGGCCTGAGGGATGATGCTTGAGCACGGGCAAAACCCGTCCGACGGGCCCATTGTCGTGTGCACCATGATGATGGATATATGTCGCCCGGGCTCGTGCTTATTGGATTTACTGGTTTGGCAGATCGACGCGTTCTGCACTAGAAAATGGTAAGAATTTCGAATTGTCAGACAATGGCGACAAACTGCAAACCTTCTCACAGGCGACACTACGACAATCATTGGGCTTGTTCAGAGCAACGCCGGAAACTTTGGGTCCATGGTAGAATAAACTACCGGGCTGCATGAGAGCAAATTGGGCTTCCCCTGTAGTTCTCTGGTCGTCATTGTCATTGATCAAATGCAAGGGCGGGATTCCGGACCGGACACCAGACATGAGGTAACAAACAGAGCTAAACTCGGATTTGGACCAAAAACTTTCTCCGTCGGCTTGAGCCCAAGCGATGTTCTCAGCAGTTGTCCGGTCGGTCTCTAGACGTACATTGGTTCAAGGCGCTCGATGGAATTCTCACAAATCTCCCATTCCTCCATCTTCTACACTTAATACACATACACCCCAGCATCCCCCCATACCACCCACACCACCCGCAGAACCCGAACCCGTCACCCCGTCCCAGATTGCTAGCCTGGATTTTTCGCCGGCAGAGCCTCATGAAGAGCCGCAACGCACGGGTGCCCGGTCGTCCAAGGGCTCGCTCTCATCGAGCGAGCTGAAGCGCCGGTTTATGGGTCGGGTGTCACTCGCTATACTCGCGCTCGCGTTTGGAGCCAACGCAGTGTATATGGGGCGGGAGTGGGACGAAGACGAGCTGCAGAAGAAAAAATTGGTTGGTCCATGAACGCTTTATCCCATTTTTTTTCTGACTTTGAGCCGGTTTATAGCGACTGGAGGATGCACCGTCAACGCGGTTGGCGCGGACAAAGGAACGGTTTACTGAATTATTCGATGTGAGATCGCGATCATGTTCATGTGCCCCCATCTTATTCATGACATGATGCCAGTACTTCAATAAACCAGCATGGCCCGAGCTCCTGCCTCCGCCGTATCCTCCCCCCCACCAGAAACCGTACACACTCCTCCTTTCCATCGACGACCTCCTTGTCACCTCAACATGGGACGTACGTGACATCTGTTCGTTGTTTTTAGGTGGTATGGCTCACACGCCTTGGCCAACTTAGCGACAGTCCGGATGGAGGACAGCGAAAAGGCCCGGAGTTGATTATTTCCTCGCTTATATATCCCAGTTTTACGAAGTCGTCATTTTTAGCACTCAAAATTTCTATGTGAGTGCCCACCACTTGCCCAAGCAAGGTGACAGCTTACCGGCTTCACAGACTGCTGCGCCCATACTAGATAAATTGGACCGATATAATTTTTACATTAATCACAGGCTCTTCCGGGAAGCCACACGTTCTATCAATGGCAAAATAGTCAAAGTGCGTCGGTGCTACCCCTGAATGACTTCAGACTCGAACGCCACGTTTAGGATCTCTCATATCTGAATCGCGACCTCTCCAAAGTCATCTTGCTGGACACGGATCCCGAGCATACCTCGACCCATCCCGAGAACGCCATTATCATACCCAAGTGGAAGGGCGATCCCAAGGACATTGGCCTGGTCGCTATGATCCCGTTCCTTGAATGTACGTCCGCCCATTTCTCTTCTCAGTGCCTATCCAACCATTCATCACAACTTCAGCTATCGGAATATATAAACCAGCCGATGTCCGCCCCATTCTAACTGCATATCAGGGCAAGGATATACCCATCGAGTATGCGAGAAAGGAGGCCGAAGCCAAGGCGAAGCATGTAGAAGAGTGGAAAACGAAAGCACGAGGCGTCGCGAGCTTCTCTGTCGGCAGTCTCTTTGGGACCCAGGCTAATGTAAGCCCCACACTTGGACTCTGGTAGTACCGCGCTGAGATGGATCCAGGCCAATACCCCGAAATCGGTAATCCCACCGACGTATCTCGAGCAGAAACGGATGGAGGCGCAGCTACAGTACAAGGAAGAGCAGAACTACATCCAATCGCACAAGGAAGAACTGGAGCGGCTTCTGGAGCAAGAACAAAAGGCGATGGCTGGCGAAGTCCCCGGCAGCCTGTGGGAGGCCTTTGACCAGATCAAAGGAAAACCAAAGGAGGGTTCGGAATCTCAGAAGCCTTCCCAATCAGGCTCGGCTTAACTTATCATTCCTTACCCATGGGGCTGAATATGGACCATTGCTAGCCTCCTCATCGCTTGCGCTGAATTACATATGCTTCCCATTTCCACCCCCATCGTACATCCACCGTGGTACAGCTATCGACTATTACCATACGGTGCTCCCGAGAAGCGAACCCACTTGTTGGCCGAATATCTTATGAGCCGGACCTGTTGATGTTAGTCAACCCCAATTCAAATTAGATAACAGATAGTTATGCGCACTGGCGGGATGATAATTGTTTCTGAGGGGTGATTTAATTGCTGATAAGGTCGGGTTTGCGCAGGATTGACTTACCCCCAAAAGTTACCCGTGGCGCCGTAGGAGGTGGCGTCAGTGAACCCGTATGTTTTGGGCGTGTTGAGGATTGTCGTGAATGCAGTGTTGGAGTCGTAAATCCAGGTTTGCACCTGTCAGCTGGGTTTAGAGATTGACAGAAGATCAGAACGACGACTGACTCCACTGTTGGCCGACTTGAATGCAGAAACCTTGGCGGCGAGCTTGCTGTTAAAGGTAGTGATGACCGTCTTCTCGGCCGCTTGGGCTGAGGCAGCTTGTGCGAGCATCTGAGACAGATTGTGTCAAGAAGTCATACTACCCCACCGCGGAGCCTATTTGTTTGCTTACCAACGGGGAACGGTCGATCGGGGGGACGTTGACGAAGAGGAAATTCCGGCCGCCAGCGTTACTGAAATACGACATCAACAGAGACCTGTCTTGAAAATCAACATACGAACTACTGCGGATGGAACAATGTTAGACAGAAAATAATCAAGGGAGGAATGAAACCCACAAGCTTCTGCACCAGCGCAAATTCGGCGTTCAAAAGCGTGTCGGAAAACCTGAATGCATACGTGAGCTGTAAATTCATTTCAACGGATGCGCCTAGGATCGTACGCCGAGCGGTCTCCACTCAAATAATAGCTATTCCCAATATCATTGATGCCAATCCAAATGGAGAACAGCGCATTCGCACTCGTCCATGGTGTCGACGCGGGCTTGCTCGCGACCGAATTCAAAAATTGGTTGACCTGGTCCGTCAAGGAGAGGACCGTAGACTCGTAGGGGGTGACCAGGTTAGCGTCAATAGTCGCACCTCCGTAGGCGTAGTTGTATGTGAAGAGCAGAGACTTGTTGTAGGCCGTGGTAACGAAATCGACCCAATTTTCCCCACCTACGGCGGTGTAGCCGGGGTAAGGAGGGTTGCCCAGGGGGTTCCCAACAGCCGGTATGGTACTGGAGGGCGTGAACCCGGTTTGGGTGTAAGAGTCACCACTAAAAAGACGAAAATGAGTGTTGGATTTGTCGCTCTCTGATCTGGCTCACAAGCTGAACCAATAATTCGCTTTCGCAGTGGCAACGGGGCCCGCAGGGGTTGTGGATGATGCGGGCTTGGTCGTAGTTGTGCCCGGACCCGAGGCGCTGGGAAGACATTGACTATACCCTAACTCAAACCTCAGTACCCAACGTATCAGATATCAAACTCGCGAGTGTAACCCACAATCGTTTGATACAATGCAAGTAGATCTACGTGGAGGCAGATGGTAAGTTTTAGGACTGTCGGGGCCAGAAAGGAAGCAAGTACCCTGCAACACATGTCGTTGCTCCCGTCCATCCGATACCTCCACCTGATCCCAAAATTGTGCGTAAGTTCCCATTCAGACGTGAAGAAAAGGCAAGCGGAGCGTACATTGACTATATATAGCCCCCTGCGATAATACCACGGGGATCAAAGCAAGGAATGCAGCGGCAAATGTGACACCCATTTTCGCCATTCTGAACTAAAGGCTCAAGTTCTGAGGTAGAACGATGAACTTGAACTTGGGCTTCCGAGTCTTTTATCTAAATGGCTGGTCAATTATCATGTGGCCAGGGCAACACCAGCCATGGATGAGGGTGCAATAGGTCGGCGAGAAAGTCCATTTGTCGGCGATTCGTCGGTGACCATCAGGAAAAACCCAATAGCTATGGCTGCTATTAGATGCTGCATCCATCAATCTACGGGTGCTATGAGCCTATGTAGGCGGTGACCTATGTAGGCCTGTGTGGTTCTGTGGCACCTGGCGTAGACTCACAATTACTTTTTCCTGATGTGACAAATGGCGGGAATTTTTCCTCTCAACTCATTGGTATGGCAGGCTTGATGGGCCTCTGTCCGCTCAGTGAGAGGTAACGGCTAACACAGGACGGGATCATTGTCAAATTCGTGTTCGACGCGCGATTACGCCTGTCGACACCCGAATATTCTCCGGGGGCCCGCCGGCGCGGCCAGTTCACCGTGAAGAATGTCCGTGACAGCGGCCAGTTCAAGCGGGATGTCATTGGCTTTCAAATTCAGAATAGGACAGAGGTAATATGTACGACTTTTCGTCGCTCTCTGATTTGCCTCACAAGCTCATTTGCCTTCAGTAGCAACGAGGTCTGCAGGGGTTGCAGGCGATGAGGTCTCGACAGCCGTGGTTGTACCCGGATCTGAAGTGATGGGAAGACATTGCTTGTACCCTGATTCAAAGGCCGCCTTCAACATGTCAGATATTAGGCCGTGAATGTAACCCACAATCATTCAATACAACGCAGGAAAATCTAAGTGGGAACGCTTGGTGAGAAAATGATCGGGACCAGAAAGAGAGTCAATACCCTGCAACACATGTCGTGGGTCCCGTCCATGCAGCGCTTCCTCCACCTGATCACAACATTGTGCGTCAACCCCTGTTCGAATGTTGAGGAGAACATACATTGAGTATATGCAGCCGCCTGCGACAATACCGTGGGGATCAAAGCAAGGAATACAGCAGCAAATGTGACGGCTATTCTCGCCATTCTGAGTTGGGGATTCGAGTTCTAAGGTAGAACGATGAAGTTGAACTGGAACTTCCGGGTCTTTTATCCAAACAGTTGGTCGATTATCATGTGGCCAGGACAACACCAGCCATGGGTTCAGAGGGATCAATAGGTCGGCGAGAGAGACCTTTTGCCGGCAATCCGTCGGCGCCAAGCAGTAAGAATTTTTCCTGTCAACCCGTTGTTACAGCAGCTCACTCAGGTGATAGGCTCGTATCTTCCAAACGAAGGGAGGAGGCAGACGGTTTACTGCGTATAACAGAGGCCAAGACGCTGTGTTGGGTGTGCGGGGTGCTCGCCAAAATACATCAATTCGAGTGGGAAGTCATCAGATTTGATCGCATTCAAATTCAGATTAGGACAGAGGTAATATGCACGACTTCGTCGCTCTGATTCGCCCCACAAGCTGAACCAATCATTTGCCTCCAGTGGGAACGGAGGCCTGAGGAGTTGGCCCAGTTGGGGGCGACGAGGTGGCGATGGTCGTGCCTGTACCCGAATCTCCCGGATCCGTAGCAATGGAAAGACATTGACTGTACCCTGATTCGAATCTCAGCACCCAACATGTCAGAGATTAGGGCTGTGAGTATAACCCACAATAGTTCAATACAACGCAGGTCGATCTAAGGGGAAGTGATTGGTAAGTACTAGGATTATCGGGCAAGAAGGTGAATAGTACCCTGGAACACATGTCGTTGCTCCCGCCCATCCGATGCCCCCACCTGATTCCAAAATTGTGCGTAAGTTCCTATTCAGACGTGAAGAAAAGGAAACGAGAGCGTACATTGACTATATAAAGGCGCCTGCGATAATGCTGTGGGGATCAAAGCAAGAAATGCAGCGGCAAATGTGATAGCTATTCTCGTCATTCTGAATTGGGGATTCAAGTTCGAGGTAGAACGATGGAGTTGGATTGGAACCTCCAAGTCTTTTATCTACACGGCTCGACCATCATGTGGCCAGGACGACACTGGCCATGGGTTCAGAGGAAGCAATAGGTCGGCGAGAGCGACCTGTTGTCGGCAATCCGTCGGCGACAGTAAGATTTTTCCTGTCAACTCGTTGTTACAGCAGCTCGCGCAGGCAGCACAGGTACTCAGTACTCAGGCTTGGGGACACTAATTTGAGATTGTCAATTAACACCAGAATCAGTAGGAAATATCGGATTTTTCGCACACACAATGAATATCCGAGTCAGGCGTTTTGAGAAATGGTTCACCCAAAAATTATGCGAGTATGCCAACCCGTGAAAATGAGTGCATGAGGGACTTTGGGAAGAGTGGACCGGGTACTTGGGACATGTGCGACAACGCAAGTACTCATAAACGCGACTTGGAAATCAGCGTGATGTCTCCCACGATCTGTGCCTAAAATTAGAGATTTGGCGTACATATGTATCTAATTGATTGCATAATATGATTGCATTTGAGCAGGAACTGAGAGAGCTACAACGGTGTGTCCCAAGTACCCGTACTACACTGTAGCCTCGTCCCTGTTTAACGAAGCAAGGAGGCAGGCGCATAACACTGAGGTCAAGATGCCGTCGTGTTGGGCGGTTGGTGACCTCTCCAAATACATCGGTTTGAGTGGGTAGTCATCAGATTTGGTCGCATTCAAATTCCATTCAAATTCAGAATAAGACAGAGGTACTACGACTTCTGAGTTGTCCCACTAGATGAACCAATCATTTGCCTTCAGTGGCAACGGGGCCCGCAGGGGTTGTGGGCAACGAAGTCTCAACAGTCGTGGTTGAAGCAATGGGGAGACACTGGCTGTACCCTGGTTCGAGTCTCAATACCCAACATGTCAGAGATTAGGGCCATGAGTATGACCCACAATAGGTCAAGACAATGCAGGTCAATCTAAGCGGGAGCGGGTAAGCACTAGGATTATAACTTATCGGGCAAGAAGGTGAGTATTACCCTGGAACACATGTATCTAATCCATACCACCCAGTACCCCCACCTAATCCCAAAATTGTGCGTGAATTCTGTTCGAAAATGTAGAAAAGAAAAAGGAGCGTACATTGACTATACATAGTCCCCTGTGATAATGCTGTGGGGATCAAAACAAGGAATGCAGCGGCAAATGTGACGGCTATTTTCACCATTCTGAATTGGGGATCCGAGTTCTGAGGTAGAACGGTTGAACTGGAACTTCCGAGACTTTTATCCAAACGGTTGGTCGACCATCATGTGGCCAGGGCAACACTGGCCATGGGTTCAGAGGGAGCAATAGGTCGGCAAGAGAGACTTGTTGCCGGTAATTCGTCGGCGACAGGCAGTAAGAACCTTTCCTCTTAGCTCGCTGTTAGAGCAGCTTGCGCTGGTGGTGATGGGCTTGGCGGTCACGACGCGATTATCGTCAAGTGTGTTGGATGTGCGATCACGGCTGTTGATATCCGGATATCCTCCGCCCATCATTCGTGAAGATTGATAGCTTGAGCAAATGTGGAAGAGGTGGCCTCTATCGTCCAAAAGACCTGAAACGTCGAGTTCAACCCCACAATGTTGTTGCTGGATTTGATCGCTTTCAATAATATATAGATACTGCACTAGGGTCAGGGTTAGAATCCTAGAAAGGCAGTAAGAACCAGGCTTTCCTTCAACCCGTTGTTGCGCGATAGGCTCGTGTCTGCTCAGCGGAGTGAGGTTTACTGCGCATGACGTTGAGGCCAAGACGTGTTTGATGCGATGACGCTTGAATACCCTTCGGGGGCCCGCCAACGCGGTTCATCGTGAAGACAGCCTAAGTGATTGTGATCATGAATAACATTTCAGAGGTGAGTAGCCTCCATTGTCCGGAATACATCAGTTCAAGCGCGCTTTCAAATTCAAGATAGGGCAGATAATATGTATGATTTCGTCACTCTCTGATTTGTCCACAAGCTGAACCAATCATTCGGCTTCAGTGGCAACGGGGGCCGCCGGACTTGTGTCGATGGTCGCGGTTGTAGTACTCGGATCTGCAGCGACGGAAAGACACTGGCTGTACCCTGGTTCGGACCTCAGCACCCAACGTGTCAGAGATTAGCGCCGTGAATGTAACCCACAATAGTTTAAGTAAACGCAGGTCACTCTAAGCGGAAGTGGTTGGTAAATACTAGGATTATCGGGCAAGAAGGCGAGTCGTACCCCGGAACACATTCCGTTACTCCCGTCCAACCGCAACCCCCACCTGGTCCCAAAGTTGTGCGTCAGTTCCCATTCAGACGTGAAGAAAGAAAAACGGAGCGTGCATTGAGCATATAAAGACGCCTGCGAGAATGCTGAGGGGATCAAAGCAAGGAATGCGGCAGCAAATGTGACAGATATTTTCACCATTCTGAATTGGGGATTCGAGTTCTGGGGTGGAACGATGAGGTTGAACTCAAACTTTCGAGTCTTTATCTACACGGCTGGTCGACCATCATGGGGCCAGGGCAACACTGGCCATGGGTTCAGAGGAAGCAATAGGTTGGCGAGAGAGAGAGACCTGTTGTCGGCAATCCGTCGGCGGCAGGCAGTCGGATTTTTCCTATCAACTTGTTGTTACAGCAGCTTGCGCTGGTGGTGATTAATGGGCTTGGCCAAGCTGCGACATTACTGTCAAATGTGTTGGATGTGCGATCACGCTCGTTGATATCCGGATATCCTCCGCCCATCATTCGTGGAGATCGTCCGCGATAGCTCGAGCAAATGTGGAAGAAGTGGCATTTATTGTCCAAAAGACATGAAAGGCTGGGTTGCACAAAATTATTGAATTTGATTGCTTTCAAATTTAGACTTGGAATAGGACACACGGTAATATATACTGCACTAGGGTTAGGGTTAGAACCCTAGAAAGGCAAAAGAAAGAGCCTGCCCAGCCAGAGTGGCCGAAGCAGGACAGGAAAATATTGAGACGGTGCATGAGCCGAAGCCCATACAAGCCACAGACACCCCCTGTATGGACAGGGTCGCCGTGCTATGGAGGATCTCCATGGCCCACAAACTCAGGTACTTGAAGGAATTTATGCCATCAAGGTAAGTATGAGTTGTTCGTCAGTCGAAGCAGGCCTTTTATAGTTTTCGACCGCGCGCACGGACCATGCCCTGACGAATGCATCAATGTGATTATGATTTGATTTGCCATCGGCTTTTATATCCAGATCACCACAAGTACAGGTATGAAATAGGCCTGCACTGTGGGCCAGCTAGCGGTGCGTTCCCTTCAACAAGAGCACTATGAGTGGAATGCGAGTATCGCGTAGTACAGGGGTGCAAAGTGTATAAATACTGACACTTGAAATACACACAATCCATATGCATTTCCCGCCATAAAGAACAGAATACAAGTCCAACCATCCTACTTGACCTCCACAAGCGCAGACTGGAGCACCACTCGAGGTCTCAACAACACCACGTCCCGCCACTGCCCAGGCTCACCAAGAACCTTTTCAGACCTCACCAGCCCCAGATCCGTCGCGCACAACACCAGCTCCCCTTCGCCCTCTCCATCCTCTTGTCCACGTGCGCTAAACGAGTCCCCCATCGTTGCCGCATCATACGGCGCATCCGTGCCGACATACAACACCTCGAGCTCGCACGCGGTCACGCCCTCCCCGATCGCCTTGTTCAGCTCCAGCGCCTCGCGCACCACCTCCGCGATGAGCCCCGCAAACTGTGTGGTGATGGTCTCGTGCAGCACCGCGGCGCGCGTCGGGACGCCCGCTGTGAGCAGCACGTTCACAAAAGCGTCGGTAAAGTACATGGCGAGATCCGGCTCCTCGCTGATCATCTTCTGCACGTGGGACCGCGTCAGTGCGCGCCAGCGTCCCGCGACCGCTTGCTCCTCTAAGGAATCAACGTAAGGAAGGCGAGGACTAAATGAAAAAGAGACGCACCGGATTCCCGCACGCGCTCGTAGATCTCGCTGAGCAGCTGCTCGTTC
>QGOG01002340.1:0-15723 GCA_003313185.1 Collybia sp. MG36 | reverse complement strand
CTCCAGCACCTCATAATTCAATTGATCCATACGCAGGATACGCGAAACCCACAACCCAGAATGTTCCGGCGCCCCCGAACTGGCGGTTAGTCAACATCGCTGAGAAGATCAGTGTTTATGCGCAGGCCATCTGGGCCGAATTCTTTGGAAGTGCTACAGAAATCCGCGACATTTATTTCCCGGCCGAAGATGTGGAACGGATAAAAGGTGAGGCCATGGAGGATCTTCGCAAGGAGCACGGAGAGAGCACGAATTTATGGGTTTCATCAAGCGATGCGCTGCTGGCTTTTTGTCTCAAGGTACGGTTTCCAGGAATTAGCACCTGCGAACAGCCGTCGATGATGATTTACTAGTGCGCATACGCGAATGCACGTTCATCAGCACCCCTAAATGTCTTGTATACCGCCAATGTCCGCAAATTATTTGGCCTCCAAAGTGACTTCATACACAACTCTGTTACCTTGACCGTGACTGACACACTGCCCGTCTCTGCGGTCTCTGCAATCTCTCTTGGGGCGCTCGCCTTGCACATCCGCCGGACAATTGAAGCCCAAACCACCAAACCGGCGGTCGAGAAATGGCTCCGATGGCGGCTCGTCAACGAGGGGAAACTCCAGATTTTCTTTGACCCGTGGCGAGGACGGCGGCAACTTGTTACGAATTGGCGCCAGATGAATTTTCTCAAGGTCGACTTTTCGGGTGCACTGGAGCGGGGCGTATCAGGGGATGTTTGTTGCAAATACTTGTGGACGGATAGTGTTGGCCTCGTTGTGCGTAACTGCATTGGGTTGATGGCGGATGAACCGGATGGTGGCGTGTGGATGGCGGGACAATTTTCCAGGAAAACATGGAAAGGATTCGGGAAATTCATTCATGATTAAGCATGCCCGTGTACCGTATGCAAATGTACACTTGTCCGTTGGATTCCATATCATTCTCCGACTGTGCTGCTGCACGTCGCCCTCCAGCCGATGGACACCCTGAGGCCTCCTCATCGGGGAGCACATTTAGAGTCGGATAAGTGGACTGGGGGTGTTGATATTGATCCACAAAATACTGTATGTTCACATTGACGGTAGGATTGGGCACGGGTACTCAAGGCCCACCTCGCCTCGTCCTGGATATACACCACTTCAACGCATGGTGGGGTTGGGATTCACGCCCCACCGGTGGTTCCAGTGGGCATGAGATTAAATCTCAGCTGCAGTCTTACTACGGGAGATGAGGTTGCTGCTCAATCATGTGGCTTCCCCAGCGGTAAATCTGGTGACCTCAATTGCGTATGGTGTAGCCGTTGTTTGCTGTTGATATAAGACGAGACGAGCGCGATGTGTGGAAGCTTGCCGACCACGTTACGTTCGCTCCAGTACACCCCCAATCAAAGGTTTTTTAATGTTGGGATCTGGCGCGGAACTGCGGACCGGATGGTGATGAGGGGATGGTCTTGAGCGCCGCTTCGCCTGTGCCCGGGTAGCATCTCAATGGATCGTTTCGCACACCTGAATCGTGGGGGGGGAAGGGGGGGTTGCCATGAGACAGTGGTGGGTTACGGACGAAGAACATTTGAGTACGGCTATGGGGTGTTGGCGTTGTTTACGCTGTTGATAAGAAATGACACAAGCATGATGTACGGAAGTTTGCCCATGGGGACCCGCTCCACGTGTTGGTGGAGTTCCAGCGTCTAGTGGACCCTATACCACCCTAACTGGATGACGGAGAACGACTGACGCCATAATTCTCAATTGTACCCATCGTCGTGCACGTCAACTAAACCAACCCATTGAAATCGCTAACAGTCAGATGTGGCCATATTCCCCCCTCCGCTGGCGCATGTAGGTTCAACTTCAGGATTACTCTCCATTTTATTGTTTCTGACTCTGTTTATACGTGTGGCAGAACCTCGAAACAGGGCAAACGTTTGCGCTATCACGGACTTCCCCGTACCCGCTGGACCGTGTAGCCAGAGACAATGTGATGCCGGGTCTCTAGCCCAATGAGAAATGGTCTTGAGGGCCGCTTCGCGCGTGCCAGGGTAGCATCTCGAGGGATCGCGTCGCGCACCTGAATCATGGAAGGCGTCTGTATTTATCTGTCTTCATGGCCGAATAGACTGGCAAGATACTTGGTCAGGATTATCATTTCGAGGGATAGCCACATACTGCGCTCCCCCGGTCTCCTGAGAAGGCGGGCTAGCCGCACGATTTCGGACCATGTATGCATCTGGCTGTTCCTGTTCATCTTGTGGTGCGTAATCTTGCGCGACCTCGGTCTGTACCGAAGTCACGCGCGCAGCAACAAGCACAATCTCCCTGCCCGAAATCCCGCGTGGGTATCAATGATGCACCAGGTTTCAGCGGATGTGCCCCATCGCCCCAAACAGTGCGTCGGGATAGGGTCGAACGCGAAAGGTGCAGCGGTCTCCCCTGAAAAGCGTTCTAGTATTCTCCGAGCCATAATACATCCCGCCAAATTCGTGGCACCCGAATAACGGTACTCGATCTTGATATGCATATATGGATCGAAGTGCAGAGCCCGCGCCAAAATCCGCGAAATTATTCCGACACAGGCAGCGATACCTTCTACAGCCTGTAGGTCTCGCTCAGGATAAAGACAAGCTGTGACCGGTTGGCGGGATGGATCGGTGGGATTCGTCGATCATGTTCCAAAATCGAGTGCCGTTATTTTGCCATGGCTCGATCTCAGCACGTGTGACCGACTTGAGTCCCATCACCAGCAACAGGATGGGTAGACACGGCGGGGTCGCGAATGATATAAAACGCCCTTTTTGGGACGGGGTACTTTTCGTATCTGATCCGATCCCGCCCTGCCGCTGCCAAATTCTGATGCAGCACGGATAGTCGCGAACCATGGCGTACTTGATCCGCGAAAGCCGCAAACCAGGTAGCTTGGGGCAATTCTTCACGCCGGGATGATGAGAGAGGGCACAGGGGCGACTTGGTGCAGATGGTAGCCTTCGACTCGAGGCTTGATTCGTTAGCAGCAGTGGGATTCAACATTAGTGGTATCTTACTTTTCTCCTCTACCATATTTTCCCGTAGACCTTGGATTCTGATATCTGCACATCGGCTCAGGTCTTCGTGGTGATAATTTCGCAAGTGCGGGACGTTATACCCGTGACTTTCGCGCTCGGTGCTATTTGTTCTTGTTGTGTTGGCCAAAAATGGATTGACTGTCCAGGGTATAGATTTTATGTCTGTGGACTATATCCCGGGATTCCCGCACGCTCCACCTCACGAAGCCCTATGCTCATGCGTGGGTCGTTTCGGTTGCACCAATTGACAGGAATAATTCATTATTGCGAGCAACCCGCCAAACCAGACATCACATTGAGGCTGCATCTCCACTCTCTCATCCCGACAACGCCACCCAAGGCAGCCCGGTATCAACTAGGATGCTTGATACTCCAAAATATGGAATTGCCGCCCGCCGTAATACCAACGACCCAGTCAATAGACATGAGGACAGCAAATGACTTGACAGCCACCAATCCAACAACAATCTGTGTTAGACTCCAGCTCAATCTCACGTCAAAGCGACATTATTTGATCAAGTGGGATGGTCATGCAGAGAAATTGGTTCTATTAATAGGATTGGGTAACCTAAATCCACGACAGAGAGCGACTAGTTTGGATCTTATGATTCTAAATATTGATATCCACCGATGTGCACCCGAAGGATACCAGGCCGTCTGAGACGCAGTCAACAACAGAATAGGACCAATATGGTCAGACTCACTGAAATTGTTTTCCGTGCAACAAACTGGCATCGACGTGCTGCACCATTCTGGTAAGCACAGTTAACACACCACAAAGCAAAAACATACCAGGACGACCCGGACCCAGCGCCGACCACGGTGATGGGCGAGCAGCTCGACGTTACGAGTCCAGTGACGCCATTCGCGTCGATATGTGCGACGGACACGATGGTGCTACCGGCGACATTCTTCACATCAGTGGCTTGTGTGCAGCATTGCATTGTCCCGGTGTTGCAGGAGTAGGACACCGCGCGGGCAAATGGGAGGAGGAATGCGGCAAGGGCAAGGAGGCGGGGGGTGGTGGGGAACATGGCTAGAGGATGAGAGAGTGGATGACGAAAGAGTGAATGAGTGGTTGTGCTGGTGGAAGAGCGGAGGCTTTGGGATGATGGTGGTGAGTTTTGAGGCTGCTCTTATATATTTTTTCCCTCTGCCTGCATGCAGCCTAGAAGCAATTAGCCGCTCCGGGACGCGCCGTGCATGAAATGAGCGGGACCCTGGGTAGGCATGTAAGAAGTCCCCGGCCAATATCCAGTTTTTCGGTTTCCATGTTTGTTACGGGCCGTACGATCAGCGACGGGCTGAAGGCCGGTGGGCCGCGAGCGCGGTGCGCGATACCCCCACCACCTCGGGGTGTTAGCTATCAAGTGATGTACAATGTCACGATCATATTGGTTTAGTTGCTGAGCTGGTCCCAATAGTTCGAATATCAAGTTGGATTCGCAGCCTCGTAGCTCAAGGCGTGTGATAGGGTGTGAACGATGAATCCAAGCGAGAAGTCACCGCCACCGCGATCCACACGAAGTGAGTACGTAGGAATACAGCGGCAGCTTGAATTCATGGATCTCGACCGCGAAGGACACCATTGGTCATTTCGCACCGCTTCATGACTTATGGTTGACACCTCGAGGTGTTATAATACCATCGCGGACAGGTCGTGGCCGCCACAGCCAAGCAGGTCGATTGTTGAACTGCGCATGGATTCCATGGACATGTGGCCATTTTCACCGTGACTTTGATTGGCTTGGAACCACAACGCAGCAGCAGCGGAAGGAGACAAAGCAGGTCCCTGGAGTATGATTTGCGGTATGATTCAGACCTAAGAACAGTGGTTTTTGGACGTCAAACGTTGAACTCGGCTTCAATTTCGAGGGCGTTCAACCCGGCGCACTTACGTACAAGGCAAAGCACTCGGAACATAACAACACCAAAGGCTGACCAGTTTTTGGGCAAGACGACGACGGTCAAATTTCAAGATACTCTTATGAGCCTTGGATGGAGCTCAAACGACTGCTATGAAGATTAGGCCTCCTTGAACAATTTGAATGACTGGTCAGTCTGTTTTTGTCTCAAGGGTTTACAGTTGATGACATCAATCCATTCGCTTTCCATCTTGCTACGCAGTAACCCCGGAACCGCAATTCCGTCCCCTGTCTGTCCATTGTCGTTTTCTGGTCGGAGAATAGGCCGCGTGCGATCCGTGCGGCACCCGTGCACCTCCTGCCGGTCATCCAAGGCTATACTTAGTGCGCGCCGGGTGGCGTTGTGCTGCCGACTACATCGTTGACGAATACCTATCGTGGGAGTCAGCCAGACGCCCCTTCATGTATTCCGGGGTGGCTGGAAGTGCGGTGATATTTTTGAACCATCGTGATGAAGATTGATGTAGTTCCGGTACCGGCAGCAGGTTTGACTCAGGCATCTGCATCATCAGCTGATCCTTTCTCAACTCCATTTGCTCAGCTATCCCCGCGTCAAAAGCTGTGCAGCCTCGTGTCAACTTGCACAGCTCATCCAGTTAGGATGTTCCCAAATGGCTCTTGATGCTGTGTTGCTTCACTATGGTCGACTGGCTTGCAATGGGTAATGGGCTCTTTCACACCTTAGCGGTGATTCTGCACGTATCGCTCCAAATCAACCCAAATCCGCCAGAATTCCTATCATTATAATGGCTGCGAAACCCAACGTCCAACTGCAATTGGTCGGCTCCTACTACTTCAATGCGACGCTCAATAAGATTGGTGATTCGATCACAACATATTACACACTCAAATCTCCACCCATCGCGCTCAGTCGAAGCGCGCCCGCAACAACTGAAGTTCAAGCGCAGCACGGACAGAGCGGGATTATTGATTGGAGTGAGCGAGTTTTCGAGATCAATGGCCAGCGAGTCGGCGTCGACCAGATGAGGACTAGGAAGGATGGGTAAGTTCTGATCATCATCACCCAATTCCTGACCGGGATCATATGCTAATAATAATATTTGGGTATTTCAATGGCCGACCACCGTCGCAGCTCGTTTTTTGTGCGTTGTTGGGAGGAGCCTGGCGGTGGGGTGCTCTGGGAAGTCGAATACCACGAGCAAACGAGATCGTGGACGGTACGTTCAACGGCTCCTCCCTCTCTCCCTAGCCTCATTGTACTTTCCCTCAAAGATGACCCCATTTTTGAGATCCAAGAATATACGCCGTTCATCCCCACCTACTCTTGAGCTTGCTCCTGCTCGTACGCGCCTTTTCCGTAAATCGAAATCGACTCCAGCCGTTTTTACCGCTTACGCTCACGCGCCCGACGAAGCCGACATGACACATACATATGATGTTCGGGATAGAGTCGACATCGGGGACATCTTATTTCCCCTCATGGTCCTAATTTATTCTGAGGTTACAGAGCACCCTAGTGCCGCTCAGACCGGGCGGATAGGCACGGGATATGGATCGCCATTCCAAAATATTTTTTTATGGCAGATGTAGGACATATGCTGAATAAGAGCCTTGTCACACGGACGTGCGGGATGGAGAAGCTCAAGTAGTGCGCGATATGCATTTATGGTGATATCGTGTTCACTGTTTTGGACGAATGACGTTGGGCGTGTGATGGTGTCACGTGTTTACACTCCATTGATGCTTGGCCAAATCCGATGAGCGAAAATACACCACAACCACCATCTAGTGGACAGCGATTTGTTGAATCTTCCAATTCTACGACTTCCAATCCTACGACGAAAGGATCAGCCGACAAAATTCAATTGTGCGTGCTCCCTCGCAACTTGAATAATCCCGAACCAAACCCGCATTTAATAATGGTTACAAACCCGATGCTCATTCAATGCTCAAGCGCTCATGGATCGCAATCTGCGGCTTTCCTGAACGCCAGTTGCGCGATTCCCTCAACCTCGGACAGCCGCGGACCCATGCAAATCTCATGACTGCGACTCGGGGGAATCTCAGATGTCCATATTACCTGCCATGAAGGGTCATCAGTTTCTGGGGAAAACACCCTTATTAGTGAAGCCTCTTTCACGAAAGTTTTGTTGGCGTAATCTTGGCAATTTCTCGCGTTCAGTTGTCGCCTGGAGCTGAAAGGTAGGGTAAGGAGCCCGTGGACGATGGTACAGAAAGGCCAATGTATTGATTTCCCCAGGCCAGTTTGACAGCAAGATGGGTCAGCATCTGGCGTCGGCTGCAAGCATCAACTTGACACCATGGCATAGTAACACGGATGGGGTGCCGCACGAGGTTTATCGTCAAGCATGTGGTATTAGATAACGGCAACTCATTAATGACCACCAGGCCTTGTGATTGACAGCGTATTTTGGGGTGAGTTTTGGTGTACGGTTCTTGGCTTATAAATCGACTCGCTGATGTTCTGCGGCCTAGGGTGGCTGATAAATCCCGTCCTCTTAACGACGTCTCATCTCGGTATGATCTTCCCCCATGATACCCCTCCGACTTGAGACTACACATTCGAGACTAATGGAGACTCGCCTATTTGGAATCCCTGCCCTACACACCAGAGACCAGATACCGTCCGCCCGGCAGGGGCACTCGATTTTGTCCTAGGATCACATCTCGCACGTTCCCCCATAATCGGTTTTGTGGGGTCAATGTATATCTCAGCCGCTGCCAACAGGGCTATGTATGACCAGCGCCTGTTAGAATGGATCACCCAGGACTATACCATATACGCAGACGGCCCATTGATTGTGGGGTGATGCAAATAAACTCCTCTTGGATTCAATGCGTCGGCCGAGATAAAATGGTTGGATTCCCTTATCTCAGAAGCAGGGCTTTCGGTCTTGAAATTCACCGCAAATTTGGTGATGTGCTTGCAGAAAACAGGGACGCTGTGGATCCCCTGGAATACCTACTCGATTGACACTTCCTCAATGGTATCGTCTTGCATACAACGAATGATTTCCTGATCCTTGGTGTCAAAGTTCGAGTCAAAGTGAAAATGGGGTATCAAACGCCACCGTATTAACGGAAATTACTCTATAGCATGTGGACCACGGCGCTTGATATGCTCCATGTTCAGTGGAACTTATCGAGATAAGTTCATTCAGGTAATGTTTGCCATCACGTCTTTTAGGCCGCAGGCACAATTTATTTCTCAAACTCTACCGCCATTATGGTGTGGCTCCCGAACGGCATCTCCGAATTCATGAAGGGCGGTCCAGGGGATAAAAGCCTGGTTTCAGGAAGGAGACAACATACTCAAAATGCACCTCAGCGAGGCCGGAAAACAAGCCCTTACCCTAACGCTCGGTTTTTTCTCACTGCTGGTGGTAACTAAGATTGTGGGAAAGCTTTTATCACCTGCCGGGCAGCTCCCATTCCCCCCAGGCCCCAAGCCCAAACCACTAATCGAAAATCTCTTTGACATTCCCCTCGTGAAGCCATGGATAGTCTACACACGCTGGGGCAAGCAATACGATAGTGCGCATATTCATTTTATTTTCCCGTTTATTTCTCATATTCACCCGCCCAACCTCTAGGCAGTCTTCTATCTGCGTCAGCGTGCGGGCAACGGATTGTGGTGATTAATTCTTTAAAGGATGCCGTCGAACTTCTGGACAAACGTTCTCATATTTATTCCGACCGACCTACTGTTGCAATGATTGATCTGTAAGTGTGCTAGAGACTCATCTTGTCTCGGACTCAAAGGCATTTAGGATGGGATGGGATTTCCATTCATCGATGCTTCGATACACCGATCGATGGCGACGGCATCGGAGGATATTTCAACAGACGTTTAGGAAAGATGTCGCTGTTAGATACCACTCGACGCAGACCAGAAAAGTGCACGATCTCCTGCAGAGCCTGCTTGATAGTCCCGATGAATTCTTATTGCATCACCGAACGTACGCATACATATAGCGTCCGATCCATTTCTGAAACTAAAAATCACTAGATTGGCTGCCGCTGTTATCATGGGGACCATGTACGGCCACGATGTCGCTCCCAAGAATGATCGCTTCGTGGCTATTGCTGAAGATGCGGTAACGAAGGCTTCCGAAGCCCTTCTGCCTGGCGCCTCCGTTGTCAATACCTTCCCAATCTTGAAGCATTGGCCGTCTTGGCTTCCAGGAGCCGGTTTTAAACGTCACGCCGCAGAAACGAACCAATTGACGAGGGAAATGTTGAATCGCCCATTTGATTTCGTGAGGGCAAACATGGTACTAACTCTCGTGTCCTCCCTTTATTATGCTCATCATATTTGCGTTTCCTCAGGCAGCAGGAACGGGCCATCCGTCCCTGCTGGCAGATTTGCTCGAAACCAACGATTCAGCAGCCCCTGGTTCGAAAATCAATGAAGAGATCATAAAAGAGGTGACTGCGACCGCATATGCTGGTCAGCTAATTCTATTATTTGAAAGTGATAACGGCTGATTTTTTTCCCCCGTATGCAGCGGGCGCAGACACGGTAGGAAATAATGAAATATTTTCAGCCGTATCCTCATCGCTTGTCACTATTTAGACTGTATCGTCCATCGGGACTTTCTTCTACGCTATGGCTCTTAATCCCGAAGTACAGCGGAAAGCACAAGAAGAACTCGATGGATTTGTTGGGGGGCGTTTGCCCACATACGACGACAGGGAATCCATGCCGTATGTCGAGGCATTATACAGGGAAGTGCTTCGATGGAGGCCGGTGCTCCCATTGGGCATACCTCACGCAACAACCCAAGATGATATCTACAATGGATATTTCATTCCGAAAGGTAGGCTCCGCCCCCGGACGACATACCAAGTACCTGATCTCTAATGCAGGAACGGTCGTCATGAGTAATATCTGGTACTGATAGGCACCCAAATGTCAACATGCAATGGGGTGCTTATTCATGATTTGACAGGGCTATGGCGCATGACGAATCGGTCTATAAGAACCCGGAGCTTTTCCAACCGGAGCGATTCCTTACAAATGAGGGCGAACTTACAGCTGATGAATCCTTGGTTGCATACGGGTTTGGACGACGGTATAGCATCTCACAAATCATTTCGAATGAGTCTAATCGTCACACTGCTCCAGAATCTGTGTGGGGCGTCATATGGCCAGCTCTACAGTGAATATATTTCGCTGCGCTTTGTACTCTTCAGTGCTCTGATCGCTGGGATAGGTTTGGCTGGTCATCGCTTCAGTCCTCTCTGTTTTCAACATCGAAAAAGCAAAAGACGCGACTGGCAATGTAATTGATATTACCGCAGAATACACGGATGGCGCAATAAGGTTGGTGCAACCTCATTTATATCCCACGACTCGAATCTTACATATAGGAAAAGTCATCCTCAGGCTTTCCAATGCTCGATTACACCACGATCTGAAGGTGCGCGGAGGATCGTCGAGGATGCCAAGGGCTCGGAAATAATGTAACTGTTTTAGAGGCGTCCTGACCTCATTGGTAAGTCAACCTGCCTACACCCTCGAGTTGGTACTGATTCTTATGCTCAACCAGTTTTACTAATGTTTCATACAATTTTATAATATAATTTTTGACCCAAAGATGGCGCTCACTCAAGTCGGGAAGAGTTCCTCCCCTCATCTAACCTCAAAAAATGCAGATATAGCCGAGCGTGCCAGGGCCACGAAGCTTCGATAGCTGGAACTGGGGCATGTGCACGAGGCTCCAAGCTTCTGAGCCATTATCTCGAGGTTCCAACGTGGCTTGGCACGTTATAACTCGCCTGGGATGAGGGTTATAAATCACGGTTACTCCCCAGAACTCAAATGGCACGGCGAAAGTTGCAACTTATGGGCCTCAGGCTGATGTGCTCAGCTATATTCGCGCTCTATATGATGTCGATTCAACCGGCCTTAAACTTGAATACTCACCCTCCTTCAGATTTAACAGCCTTGCCATCGAAACCTGCTCCTCCTCGAGTTCTCCTTGTATCTGCTTTCTTTCTTCTTCCAAAATCCAAACATACGCTTCCGCAATATCTCACCTGGATCCAGCATTTTCTCTCCACAATTCACACAGACATCTACTTTTTCACCCCCCTCGAATTCGAGCAACAGATACTCGCCGCTCGATCCAGCCACCTTCCCATTATCATAAACACAACGTTCGACTCGCCATTTTTCATCCCACCTCTCAACAACCCCAATACGAGGCGCAAATACACGGAAATGCACGCGAAAGATAGAGAGAAGGCGAGACATTCCCCAGAGCTGTATGCTATTTGGAACGCGAAGCCCTATTTTCTAGCTGAGGCCGCTAAAAACGCTCCGATCAAATACGATTATGTATTTTGGGTTGACGCGGGTAGTTTTAGAATGGAGCATGCATTTAGAGATTGGCCGGGGGGTGCTCGAGTGGATGAAATATGGGAGCAAGGAGCGCGTCTGACGGGAACCGCTAAAAAGGACCTGATGTTCTTCCCGCTATTCAACCTGTTCAAACCCACGCATATGAACTGGGAGGTAGAAATGGGGCCGATTGATGAAGATATCAGCGAAGGTGTGACTCATGACCGTTGGCCCATCTCTGGTCTTGGCTTACCCATATGTAGGTTCATTTTTCGGCGGGTCGCCCGAGACTAATGCCTGGTGGATGAAGATGTATTATGCGTATCATGACTACTACCTTGAGCGGGGAATATTCGTCGGTAAAGACCAGACGCTCATCAATGCACTCTTGCTCCTCTTCCCCTCGCGGATAATCGCGGTATGGCCGAACGATCCAAAAGCGATGCCCGGCTTTGTGTATGTCCCGTTCTTTCCGACACGACCATGCTGGTCGGAGTGGTATTACTACCAATACTGGTTCGCCAGCCCCTGGGAAAGGAGAGACACAGAACATTTAGTAGGACGCTCCATGTTACATTCGATACTGGGTCATTTGGACCCCTCGAGGACGCGATGTGGGGCGCCGCTAGCGCGGACACTTGGGGTGGAGGAGGTATTGCAAACCTTATGTGGAACGCCGTTGAAAGAGAATTTGGGAAGTGATCATGGTATTGGGCATTACATCTCGTAAGTAAATACGACTTGGCGGAACTGAAAAATCAGGTTTAAACAGAGGGATCGGAGCCTGGGGAAGGTATCTGGCAGCCTCTTTTTGCAGTGCCCCGCGGGAACTGGCTCTTGTGAGTTTGATCCCTGACCGCGGCCGAAAGGTCATAGATACATTGAAATTGTACAGAGGAAAAGAACATATATGTCAAGCATTGAGCTAGACCCGGTTAGCACTGAGAGAATCTTGCCACTCAGCAATTCTCCCTGGTAGCCGTAGATCTTGTATCGCCGCCGCAAAACTTGACGAACCAACAACAATGCTTGGGTCACTTTCCACAATGCTCTTAAAAGGAGCCAGAATGAGGAGGTCATCGACAGTAGGGAGGTGCGCAGGCGCCCAAAAAGCCAATGGGAGCAGCTGGAACAGGTATGCTGCATAGGACTCTCGAAGAATCATAGTGCGTGTTTGCCGGATGTCCGCGCCCGCCCACAGAATTACCTGCGGGATATCCGCATCCGCTCGCGGGACTTGTGTCGACCGGATGTACGCAGTCTCTCGCGCGATTCGAGCGTCTCGCCGCGCCTTAACCAAGGGCAACAGTTGCGATTGAATCTCAGTCCAAGCTACAATATGGACTGTAAGTGATTGCGCCCTTTGCATAATAAGGCACCCACCAGTGGAGGTTAGGGGTGTGGGCGCTCGTACGATTGACAATCGCATGACGGAATGAAAATCCCGGCGTTCGAATCCTAACGCGATAAACCCTTCCCGGATGCTGGGGAAGGCTACCATGTAATGAATGAGATTCAGAAGCCAAATTCCACTTACGCCTTGCATCTTTTCCTCCTGATCCTACTCAATTCACGGTTTCGCTCATTCGCGCAGCTAATGGCCCACTTTATACATACCCCAGCATGCTGGAAGATATTAGGACGGCTTAGGATCACGGGTATGAAGCATACAACCTCGGCAATACGGTCAACCTCCCTCATACGCTGCCCTAGGTACAAGGTGTATCCCTCTTCGGCGTTGTCTGTACCCAGTTGGATGTTTTCTTGATACATGTGCCATTCTTCGACTACACGCCGGATATCAGCTATTGAAAAACTGTCCCTCGAGGATTTGCGGGAAGCTGAGCACCCCTGCGTTGGAGATGCCAAATCAAAGCAGGGGCTTGGACCTGTGCTCGCTTGCCGAACCAGGCTCAGAACCAATACATCTACTTGTGGGAACATCTTCTCAAACTCTTTGGCACGGATGATACTAATCAATTGCATAGAATCAACAACAGATGCATATCCGCCTGAGAAAAGGGCGTACTTTTTTTTATTGCATTTTGCGCACACACGGCGACACAGGCCAAAATCGACTTTGCGCACATTTTTGGCGCCGCAGCTGTGGCAGTAGTTTCCACCAAATAGAAGGAAGGCCCAGCGAGTCTCTGATACTCCTGGGTAGCAGTCGGGGATGCCATTGGCCGTCCTCGACCGCTTCCATACCAAACCTTGTGAATAGATTGTTTGACGGAACAGTTTATTCGTGCATGTCAAAGCAAGCAGGTCTGAGGGATGCAGGAAACCGAGGACCTGAATACGGGTGTTCCATAGAGGTTGGCTCGGTCATTGTTTACATATTTGAGAGTTACCTCGAAAACCACATCAAGTGGCATCGAAAGAAAGACGTCCAAGGACCCCCTACGCGACATACAAACGGCCTCATCTTCATCATCATGTTTCTCATCGAGTCTGGCTCCTTCAGTGCTCATTTCAGCTGCGTGGATCGTCAAGGTAAAACGTTGACCACCAACCGCTATCCTTGGGCTGAATACTCGAGCCGTGACAGGACCCACCCCAATCCGAATGAGCGCCTCTGGAACGTTTTCTTGGACGATAGGAGTCTGCTTTAGCTTCAGACATGTAGGGATGGCTTGAAGATCCCTTTAGTAATTTGCACTCCCGATTGGCAAATGGGTCAAGCGGAGGAGAGGTTCAACCCCGGGCGCCTAAATAGAGCTTCAAACTTTAACCTGGCACAGCCTCGGAGAAACCTTGACGCTATGTATCTTGTTCAAGTCCTGATATATGATGCATTGATGTGAGAGGTGGGACTTACTGCGCACATCATTTCTTTTCCACACGCTCAGTTCCGGCCTATTGGCCGGCCATGTTAGGGCCGCGCGACTTGGATCATCCCGAAAACTGTGACAACCCGGGGCGGAGTTTTATGTGTAAATGCATGCGAAAGACAGAAGGTGAGACGTTCAATTTCCCAAAGCTGTATATCCTATTTGCAATGCAAAGCCATATTTTCTGGCCAGGGCCAAAAAATACTTATAATTTTATATTTGGGTCGACGCAGGCGGCTTCGGAGTGGAGAATGCAATCAGAGACTGATCGGGGGGTGGGTGGATGAAAAATGGGTACTAAGCTACTAGCACTGCCGAAACCGTCTGACCAGCACCGCTAAAGAGGACCCAATGTACTCGCTATTTAACTCGCTCGAAACGGGGCTGGTCAACGGGACATCCGCAAAGTTGTAATGTCTGCTGGTCAATATCGGTAGAATTTTGCCACTCGGCAACCAACGGCGGGAGCCGTAAATCTCGTATCGGCGCCGTAAAACTTGATGAATCAACAGAAACGCTCGGGTCACTCTCCACAATGTTCTTGAAAGAAGCCAGCTGGAGGAGATCGTCGATAGTGGGGAGTTGCGCGGGTGCCCAATAATTCATTGGGAGCAGCTGATATAAGTGTGTCATATACGACTTTCGAAGAATTGAGATGCGTCCCTGTCGAACGCATGCACCCTCCTGCGCGATTCGGTCATTTCTCTGTGCCTCAACCAAGTGCACGAATCGCGATTGGAGCTGAGCCCAAACTTGAATCCTGGTTGGTAAATGATCGCGCGTCTTGTATAGCAAGGTACCCACCAGAAGTGGTCAGAGGTGTAGGCAACCGCACGATCCGCACGATCACTGACTGCCCCATGGCGGAATAAATATCTCGGCGTTCCTATCCCAATGCAAGAAGTCTGTCCCGGATGCTGGGAAAATCATGTTAGGAATGTCTCGAGGGTATAGGAGGGAACTCTGCTTACGCCTCGCGCCTTTTCCTTCTGATTTCAACTACCTTGGGGTTTCTCTCGTCAACACAGCGAAGCGCCCACTCGCTACATACTCTGGCATGCTGCAGGGAATAAGCACAATTGAGAATCATGGATATGAAGCCTCCAACCTGGGTGATAAGCTCGACATCTCTCGCGCGTTGTTCTAGGAATAAAAAATATATCTCGCTGGCATTGCTTCCACCCAAATTGATGTTTTGTTGATGCATGCGCCATTCCTTTGCAACATGCTGGATATCGGCTTTCCAAAAGCCCCGCATCCAGAGTCCGTCGGCGAGATCTGGGTGGTCCAGGTCAAAGCAAGGGCTTGGGCCTAAATGTGTCTGCGGAATTAGGCCCATAAGTAGCTTATGCACTTGCGGGAACATCTTCCTAAACTCAAAGGCACTCAAGACACTATAGAATCAGAAACAGGTATATATGAACGCAAGAAAAGGGCATACTTTTCAGTGTGACATTTGAAACACACACGGCGGCACAGGCCGAAATCGATCTCGCGTGCCTGTCCAGTGCCACAGCAGTAACAGTGGTTTCCACCGAATAAAAGAAATGCCCAGCGAGCTTCTGATACTCCTGGGTAACAATC
>QGOG01002329.1:0-21563 GCA_003313185.1 Collybia sp. MG36 | reverse complement strand
ATATTTTTCGTGTGATGTAATCTAAGGATTGTTGACGATGCCGCCCACCAGGTGCCGCTACCTCAGTCAGCAGTGGCAGTCACTACTCACCAGCTTTGTGTGTGCGACCCACAATCCACCACGCACCCACCGCTCACTGGCGACCCGCCGCCCACCGCCCACCGCTTAATCACAACTCGCCCACCGCTCACCACCCACCGCAACCCACCACTCACCACTCGCCGCCCTCTTGTGAGCACCGCTGAGGTGCTGTTTGGTTGTGTTTGACGACACCTTCGGCGGTGCGGGTTTAATGTCCATTCTGCGGTGCTATTGTTGGACCAAATGTCCCGCCATCGGTGCACTCGTCCTGCACCTCATTCTAATACCATCATCATCTCCGCCTCGTCTCGTCTCACTGCGCCCCCGCGGACAGCTATCGTGATCAACTTGCTTCAATCGCACTGGTGTCCAGTCAAACCATGGTGACCTGTGGTACACATCGTTTGCTCACTCGTTTTCCTCTCTTACTTTCATCGATGAAAAAAATCAACTCGAACGGTAGCTAACAGTTCACCCACGACATTTAGAGCCTCGTGTTGAACCCCGCTATTGTGCGTGGGATATTAACCACAAACTTCCATTTTACAAACAGTACAAGAGTTGATGCGTTGATGCATCATCACACACGGTCGTTGATCTCATGGCCGCGGTCCAGCACCGGCCCATCCACGTTCGACGCCCTCGACTAGCTCCCAGTGCCCACCCCCCGCTGTGTTCATGATTCTCAGCAACAGCTGGCAGCATCCAACATCATGAGTGGCAAGAAGTTCGGATCATCCATTGGAAGGAATATCATTCGCGTCCAAGAAGACCAGAGTGTCCGTTTTTCATAACTTTAAGCTGCCAAAAACGTACACTCTGGTCTCTTCTTCGTATATATTCCGGTTCAACTTTGACCGCCGCTGACCGCATTACGCGCGAATACTCAGTGCTGTGGGTCCCAGACCTAATAACATTATACATGGTGTGGCATTCGGTTAGAGACGGCCACGCGATTGCATATACCTAGCCTTTGCAGCCGATAAGTCATCGTTTGGGGCAGTAGGCATGCCGTTTTTGCTGTCGTTCCAGTGTGGTGTAAATCATTAAATTAATTGCGATCCATAACAATGATGACCTGATCCGAGTCCTGCAGACTCCCCGATGCAATTGATTACAGTCGACTCCCTCCTAACCCATATACACTATACCCCATACTTCCTTTTATCCCATAGGATTTTCGAGCCACCGAGTTGGTTCGCAGGGAATTTCAGCCTCTAGCCCATAACCCCCATATACCCAATAACCCATGGCATTTTGGGGGGCACAACCCATACTTTTTTATTCAAATACCGAGGGGTAGCCATGATTAGTTGACCCAAAAATGAATTCTTTACCCTAAACACCCCATACTATATTCCCCCAGAAGTTCAACCTACCCAGGATTTCGGCATGGGTAGAACTATTACCACACTGGCTGAAACATTTCCTCCCAAATTTAGCCCCGCTCATTATATTGCCTATCAGTGTATTTTCCAACAAGTTTGAGAGCGAGAATTGGATTATTCAGCGAGTCCTTTCACGAGGTGTGTTCAGAAAGTTGTCACTCCCGTCGTGGGAATATAGTATGCCTTGCATGCTATGACGCCGAAACCCCTTGAGAACTTCATGCCATGAAGTTTTGCCCACAAACGTTGGAGAGTACCAGCACTGCCTGAGTAGTTTTGCAGCATATCTGAACAGTTTTAGACCATTTTTTTTGGACCTCCCCCCCAGGCCATACTCCCCTACAACCCATAGCCCCGAGGGTCCACCGAGGGGGTATGGGTTAGGAGGGAGTTGACTGTAAGTCATTCCATGAATGAAATGGGTGGTTATTCAGGAGTTCTATTTTCGACAGCGGGTTGCCGCGGTTATTCAGCTCGAAGCTGTATGTATCTCACCCCAGGGACTGATCCTTGAGCGTCAGAGTTTGTGCTGTTTGTTCCAGGCCCGATATCGAGTACCATCGCCGTTTCATTGACTGCACTCAGAATACACCGGGGATCACTCTGTACCGTACTCGTCGCGCCCATTCATCCCATTCACCACCAAACTTCTTTTTCAAGGCGGCGTCCTCCAGCGACGCAGTGCGCACCAGCAGGAGAGCGGTCACTAATCTCAGCATCAACCAGCCTACCACCGCGGCCATCCCAACCCGCGTGTCCAAGAGCCCACTCTCCTTCAACATCGATCCTTGCGACATGTAGAATAGAACGGTGCCCGGAAACTCGAAGATGAAGGCGCCATATGACGGGTGGCGCACGACTCGATAGGGGCCGGATGTGATGAGTTTGTGGTCGTCCTCGATTCTCCTGTCGAATATGAAGAACCGCCCCATGGTTCGGTAACAATAGATCCGGATGAGAGACCCGATCAATGTCAATCCCAGGCCGACATTGAAGGCGGGCGAATGCCCCAATCCGTTCAAATTCCTATTCCCAAACAATACGCGCAGGATGGTTTTCGATATCTCCAGGTGGGGTGCTCTGCTCGCGAGAATCACCAACGTCTCGGCGATCACAGCCGCCCAGTATCCTCCTTGGAACCCCCGGCTCAGGTTTATTTCCCATAGGAGAAGCACAGATTGTCTCTACCTTTGGTGATGTACCGGATGGGCTGTGATAGGATAAGCCTATCCAATATTGAACGATTCGTTACGATCGCGGTCGATTTCGTCGGTGGGGGTGTGGGGGCTGGTGCAGTCGAGCTGATATGGAGGCACAGTGTGGTTGCCCATATCCACGGCAGCTTTCCTAGTGACATGGGGGGCTGCTTGGCTGGCGCTGTGGATTCGGTTCATTTATAAGTGCGCAAACGCCTCCCCGATACCTTGTGCTTTACCCTGAAATCAGCAAGCATTTTGATTACTATCATGTCTGGTTTTTTGACCCTTCGTAATCTGATAGACGCAACGTTCCTCGGTTGAGGACACAGCCGAACAGCCATTTGTCAAGAGAGCCGATGGAGAACGAGCCGTTGGACCAAGTTCCCAGTGGGCATATTGGCAAGAGAGGCGGTCAGAGCACACGGTGAATCAATTTCTTGTGAGCTTAGTCCATCCAATATATAAAGCGTCTCTCCAAGAAGAAACAACCCCGCGAGTCATACTATAAAACAAGTGCCAGTATCATTCGAGCCTGAACAGCACATTGTGCAATCCGATCCTGTTGGGTGTTCCGATTCGGAATGAAGGGCTCATCATGCAAAAACAATCAGCTCGGCATCTGAATATCGTCCATGCTTGCCTGCATTTTCCTACTCTAGGAAATAGCGTTGCGAGGATGCATATGTTTCGACGGTTTCAATTTCGAGGAATCTCTGCTTGCGATAATCACGGTTGTTGCGGTGTATCACACTTTGAAGTTCGTGTCACCAAAAAAAAAAAAATGTTTTCGATCATGGGTTCTGAAAATATCGTGACCAATGGTTTCTCTCACGGTCCGGGGTCCGGACCGATTCCGCGGTGCTGCTCCAATCGCACTGGTGTCCAATTGCAATCAACCGTGAACTCTGGTGCACACCGCTCACTCACACGTTTCCTTCTTCTATGAAGAAAATCAACTCGAACGGCAATAGTTCACCCGCGATACGGCCTCGTGCGCTGAAGTCACGCTGACTACTGGTATTCTGCCTGGGATATTGACCGCGTCCCAACTTCCAAGCGCAAACTTCCAACACATCCCCATTCTACAAATGGTATGTACGAAGTTTAATGCATACTGCATCACACATGGTCTCTGAACTCATAGCCATGGCCCAGCACCGGCCCATCCACGTTCGACGCCCCCGACCGGACGCCCACCCCCCCACTCCTCCACCATGTTCATGAGCCTTTTAGAACCCCTCGCTTTGTTCAGCAACAGCTCGCGGAGTTCAGAATCGTGCATGGCAGGGGGCCTCAGGAGCCAGATTATCCGCAGGCAGGAATACCATTTGCGTCTGAGAATCCGCCGACAATGCACGCTCTAGCCTCTTCTTCATATTTATTCCGGTTTTTGGCTACCGCCTGAGCTATTAGGCACAGAAGCTCAACGTTGGGGTACCAGACCTAGCAACAACACACGGTTGTGGTGTTTGGTCGGAGACGGCCCGCGCGATTGCGTATGCCTGGCCCTTGAAGCTGATGAATCATTGTTGCATGCCGTTGTGCTGTCGTTTCAGTGTGGTGTAAATGATATGCCTGTTGAACATCGATAAGTCATATTCCATGAATGAAATGGATGGTTATCAGCAATTCTATATTTACCAAGACGCTCGTCAGCGGATTGCCGCGGTCATTCAAGATCGAAGCTGTAGTGCCCGATTTCAGGTCCCACTTCAAAGTCCGAGTGAACAGACCTCGCGGTATACATCCGTTGCTGAAAATTCATCGCGACAAGACACTCAGAATTGACCTGGGAAGTCCCTCGCAGATGATAGTGGGGTGGTGGGAAGTTGGTAAAGGGTGTCCAGAAATACAGCAAAAGTGAGGAAATGAACTACATGTGAGGCCGAGACCCACACGGTGATATACCTTGAAGTACGCCGTGAGCCCACATAGCCCCGTATTTATAGCCCAAGAAGGATTTGGAGTCATCACGATGTCTCCATCTATAAAAACCCTCAAGCCCCAAGCTTTGATCACCAATATCCTCCAGAGCCTTCGTTCCGGGAACCATACTACCCAGCACACTACCAGTTCCAGTGCCTCCTCGCAAACTCCACCCACGACAGATACATCGGAATCATCCTCCACCCAAGCAAAAGTAGAAACAATGTCTCCCGCACTAACCACATCTTTGATTGGTGCGACACATCTCCCCACACCGCTGACTCAAATCGCTGAACGACGTGTGTAGGAAAGGTCGCAATCGTCACCGGGTCCTCCCGTTCGATTGGCGCCGCAGTTGCCAAGAGCCTCGGCGAGCAGGGCGCCAGTGTCATTGTCAATTATGTCAATGACGCGGCAGCCGCCATGGAAGTCGTGAAAGAGATCAAATCGAAACCCCAGGGAGACGCCGTCGCGGTCAAGGCCGACATTTCCACAGTCGAGGGGGGTAAAATCCTTTTGGACGCAGCGGTCAAGACTTTCGGTAAACTTGATATCCTCATTTTGAATGCCGGTATCATGGGCAGCAAGCCGTTGGCCGACCTCGACGAGGCATTCTTTGATGATCATTTGAGGATCAATGTTAAGGTGCCGCTGTTTATTGCAAAGGCAGCAACTGCCATCCTTCCCTCGCGTAAGTGTGGTGAGATCACGACAATAGACCATCCTGACTTTCTGATCAGCTGGAGGACGTATCATCTTCTTCTCGTCAAGTCTGACAGGCTCAACCAGTAAGACCTTTCCTCCCATCTCTTTCGGGTGATGGATACTCACAACATTCAAGCCGTCCTGCCCAACGCATTGAGCTATGTGGCGTCCAAAGGTGCAATTGAGCAGATATCGCGAGTCCTCGCCAAGGATCTCGGAGGGAAAGGGCTCACCGTCAATGTTGTGTCTCCTGGACCCGTCGACACCACCCTTTTCCGTGCTGGCAAGCCACAAAAGGTCATTGAAATGATCGCCGGCCAGAATCCCAACAACCGACTCGCCCTCCCCGAAGATATTGCACCCATGGTCGCATTCGTAGCAAGCCCAGCCGCACAGTGGATCAACGGCCAGAATCTCCGCGTCAACGGGGTAAGCCATTCGCATTCTTTGGTAACCGACCCACACTGAGTTGCCTCCCAGGGTTTCGTTGTGTAAAATAATCATAGATGTTCTATATATTGTTCGAAACGTGTTAGTCGTAATAGATCGTGCAATGTTGTGACCCACCTCTGCCCGATGTTCGTTTTTGAGTGCTCAGATGACCTGCATGACCGGGCGATGAGGCATTAAGGCGACCCCGCCCGCGCCAAGCATGATAAGCCACGAAAGAGCTCCTCGAGTTTCGGATGGTGTATAGTGTCCGGGTAGAGAGCCCGCACCGTGAGCATGGTGAGCCACCAGTGATGAAAGCAACGATCACAAGAAGTGACGTATATTTGGCCATGATGACATTTTGATACTGACCATGACATCCATCCCACGCCAGCGAACCACATGATGACTCTTTCAAAGCCTCACCGCCACCCCAATCAGTCGGGAATCAGTGGATTACCCTGCGATGGAACCTGTCTGGCCATGGAGAATGGCCGGTTGATTAGAATCTGAAACGGCTATCCACAGGAACAGTTTAGACACCTTGGCGAGGCTTGGGCCTGAGACATTCCATTGATGATTTAGTAGTTTCTACAGCCCAGAAAATAGGCGCGTGATTGGGCGCGAGGCTTGCATACTCGGTCGAGCCTTTAGGTTCTGCGATACTAGTAGGCCCCACTACCTCCTTTGATGGCGGCGAATAGTCTTCTGCGTTAGACTGAGTGCAATCGCGCCATCTGCGTGAGGCTGTGGTGTCATTGGTACCATGCCGAAAAGACCCACTTGAACCGCGACGTACCTAATAACTTACCCACGTGAGGTCGCTGTTTCTTGACGACACACTACCATGGTCAACTTGAAATTTCTCACCATCGAAATACTCAAGTCCTGGATCGACCAGTCGATCGGGATCTTCAGCAGAAACCCACTCATGCTCGCCCGAATCAGTCCGCATCTGTTCTCCACACACTCAGATTTCTGTCATGTTTGATGCAACTTACGACGATTCTTCCCATTTGCATAAGGGGCTTGTTGTGAGTGGGACCTCAGGGTCCACTTCACGCCCGAGCGGGGGGGAAATATAAGGTTGTTTGAATACCAAGTGCTCACCGAAATATCCCTTTATTTCTGATGGCGATTTTCTCTGGCGCTGAGGCTGCTGTCGTTCTTGTTACTGTGGCCATCGTTGGCTACTTCCGTTATCGGCAGCAGAGAAAAGCGCGAGCTACCCAAAGATTACCACCAGGCCCGAAGGGGCTTCCGTTTTTCGGCAACCTATTCCAGGTTCCCGTGTTGAGGCCATACCCAAAGGTTTATTTACATCCACTTTGGGTTGCTGAGGCTTTGACCAACACCATTTTCATAGTTTAGAGAATGGGCACAACAGTATGGCTCCATTTATCACCTGCGGCTAGGCCCACAGGACGTTATCGTTCTGAACACCGCCGAGGCAGCGGATGAACTCTTTGTGAACCGCAGCAAGACTTTCTCAAGCCGTTCGCCTCCTCATGTAGCCCATGATATCATGAGCGCTGCGCAACGACAGGTATTCCTTCCTTATGACCGCGAATGGAAAGCCGCACGCAAGAGTCTACAGCCGGCTCTGGGCCCTAGTGCGTCAAAGCGGCTCCGCGCGTCACAGGATCTAGAATCTCGTGTTCTACTCCATGATATTTTTCGCCACGGGGACCAGAGTTTACAAGATCTCAAAGAGGGCCCGAATGGCGAGGTTCCCGAACAGCACTGGTTTTCTCTAGTCCGCCGATATGTCTGTGATATGTTCATGCCGTATTTTATGATTCTGATCCGAGTATCAGACCACAAGTATCGTAATGACCGTCACCTATGGCAAGCGCGCTCATAAGATGGCCGGCAATAAACCACTGTGAGCAGGGTGGATATCGATTGAGACCTTCCTCACATTACATGACAGATACAAGATATATGATGTGTTAGCCAACCTCACCAGAGTGGGACAACCGGGAAACTACCTGTTCGTTTTATTTATATATCATTCGTCTTGCTCCAACTTTGGTCCCTTTTCAATTTAGCGCGGATGCGTTTCCGATTCTCCGCAAACTTCCCGATTTTCTCGCAAAATGGCGTGTCGAGGCTCGCAAGATGCACGAATGGTACCGTCATCGCGGCTCCCACCCACGAGTTGTGCTCACCATTCATCTGCTTTCAGGGAAATGGAGCTCTGGGGTGGCTTCCTCAAGGAGCTGCAGGCAGACATGAGCAACGGAATCGCCAGCGACTGCTACGTCGGAACCTACCTGAAACAGCGCGCGGACGCAGGACACGAAATCGCCCCCGGCTGCGGGATCACGGAGGACGGCTGGCTCAAGGACACCCTCCTGGCGTACACCGCAGCCACCGTCCTGGAGGCAGGGTCAGACACCACCGCGAGCACCATGCAGTCTTTCATCTTGTTCATGCTCAGCCACCCGCACGTGCTGGAGAAGGCCCGCGCGGAGATCGACCGCGTGGTCGGCTCGGACAGGATGCCGGGATTCGACGACGAAGCCGATCTGCCGTACCTCGTAGCGTGCATCAAGGAAACGCTGAGACGGAGGCCGCCGACGATCATGGGTATACCGCACAGTGCGGACGAGGATGACGTGTATGAGGGTAACTTTATTCCAAAGGGATCCACCGTCATTGGGAACGTGTGGGCCATCCACATGGACCCTGCCCGGTACCCGTGCGTGAATTCGGAATTATAGTGGCTGCGACTGCGCTGACCTGTGCGCTGAATTTGTGTGTTCCACCAGGAACCCTACTGCCTTCCAGCCTGAACGCTTTTTGCGCGATGGCAAACCCATGAGGTGGGGGAGTGGCCCCGATTCGGATCGTGACCAGTGCGTGTGCTTCGTACCCACTCGACAGTAAACCCCTCTAACCTTGCTCCCTCTCCCAGCTACGTCTTTGGCTGGGGCCGCCGGTTCTGCCAGGGCTCATACATCGCCGAAGCCTCCCTCTTCATCGTCCTCTCACGCATCCTCTGGGGCATCGACTTCCAGGCCCCCGTCGACCCCAAAACTGGCACCACGATTATCCCGGACATGGCCGACGACGAGGCGACGTACTCGGACGGGTTTGTGAGTATCCCCAAAATCTTCAAGGCCGGGTTCAAGCCGCGCTCGGAGAAGCACCGCCAGATTATCGTGAAGGCGTTCGAAGATGCACAGGCGGAATGGCAAGTTCTGGGGCTCAAGGCTGATGAGAGGCCGTATATGCGTGTCTGATGTCCGTCCGCTTAGATTGGGTTTCTATTTGATACTTATACGTACATACTTTCCGTTTATTTGCATGGGTCTCTTGACAGTTGAACGAGATATTCGATAATGCATGGGTTACGAACAAAAAAAAAGCCAAAATCCTGTAGTCAGGTTCCATAATCCCCATGATCCAACCAATCCAGCGCAAGCCGCGCATCATCCACCACATCCGCATCATCCTCCATGCCCGCCCGCGCACCGCCCGGGCTAACAACCGCCCCGCCCGTCCACTCGCAGATATGCCGCAGCGTGGACACCATCCCCGCATCCACAATCTCCTTGCGCCCCTTCGGGTTCGACCGCACGAGCTGGAGCACACACGCCACCGCGCGCCGGCGGATGTCGCGCTTGGCCTCGAGACACGCGCTGAGGGCGGAGAGCACGTGGGGGTGTGAGAGGATGTGGGATTGCTGCGTTTCGCTGCCGTTGATCAGGTTGGCGAGGACTGATACCGCCTTTTATTGGAACGCGTCAACTCGGGTCCTGTGTGGAACACAAAATCCTACCTGAAGCGCAACGTCATGACACGAAGATCCTAAAGACGCCGTGACATGGTTAAGCAAGACATCCGCACCCATTTCGGTGAACGTCATGTCGATTCCCGTCTCTGTATCAGCAATATTTTTTATAATCGTAAACGCCTGTTCTCGTATTTGATCATCCGCGTCAGCAAGCAGCCTAGAAAGGTGTAAATGGTGAATGAGCAGTGTGCACCCGAGACTCGTAGGATGGGGGACAGACTCTGCCAAATTGCTCCAGCCCACTTGCCCCATCACGTCCCGCTTGATGTCCAAAGTAGCTTTGTACAGCAAATTTTTGAGCGCCCACAGCGCATTTAAGCTTAACGCTGGTTCGCCCGATTGCAACATCTGAATCAGCCGCGCGGTCAAGCCTTGTTCCAAAAAGACCTATACAAGGATTATCACAAAAGAGGACCAAGAGAGGCAGGAAACAGCGCACAGATCTCAGAGGCGAAAAATCATTGACGAGGTTGCAGACTGCGAGAAGGGAGGCCAACATGACTCTCCTGTCCTCGTCCTCCTTTTTGAAAATCTTGAATATGGTCAGCCCTACGCCCGCATCGATGAAGCTGGTCCTTAGCACGGCAACGCCGCGGCTGAGCGCCCTGATGCATTGACAGGCAGCATACCGAATCCCCGCATGACGGTGCGAGAGCGACGTGTGTATAACAGGCAGCAGCCGGAGCTCACCCGCCACCGCTCCACGCACGTCATTGTCAGACAGCGACAGCGCCGCGATCGCAGTCAAGGCCGCCTCACGGAGACACGAGATGGTTTCAGGCTCGTCCTCCTCCAGCTCTGCATTGCTTTCCGCCGGTGTCGTCGAATGGAGCAGCGCGCTGACCGTGCTCAGGAGTCCTCTCTCCAGGCTCGTGTGGCACAGCTTCCGTGCGTCCGTCACCAAGTGATCTGTCGGTCCTGTCCGTAAGCCCGAGAGCGCGACTAGAGTGAATCACCGACATAGGATGAAGCAGGCCTTGGTCCGCGTCTGCGCCGTCTCCGTCAATGGCAACCCGAGCATCCGGTTCACCACATTCATGACCGCCCGAGCAGATGCATCCTCTGCTGGAATCTCGTTGCCTGGTGCGCTCGCTCGGAGGATGTGAGTGACGCTGAGTTGATGATAAGCACGAGTTGCCTTGATGTGAAAAGACACTGACCAAAGGCATGCCGCAAGTTGAACATCCGTTGACCGAGATTTGGACAATGCCAGAGCAGTGCAGAGAGCTGACGGAACTTGGACAACAGGGTCAGCCGAAATTCAGATGGAGGACAAACACCAACTACTTTCGCGATCCGATGATGGCTTCGCAAGAATGTTTGCAACGGCCGGGTTCTCCTTTGCGAGGGAGGCGAGAGCCAAGAGGGCTGCTTCTTGTAGCTAAGGAAACGAATGAAGCGCAGCACTGACCGTCATAGGGCTCGTTTGCGCACCTTGACATCCCTGCTCTTCAGGAGAGCGATCAGATGCCTGGAAACCCAACCACTACTCTTCGAGACATTCTTCTCCCATCCCCGCTGGACCTTGGCGCCCCGTGCTCGTTCCGAGGCCGGAAGCCATTCCGCGACTGTCTTTCGATGCTCGGGTATGCGAACGGCGAGGCCTAGGAGCTGTGCAATGGAAGTGCTCGTTTGGGGAGATGTATCGATGAGGAGTGGTAGATAGATATCCAGTGATCCAACCTAAAGGAATCACTACTTGACTTGTTGATAAAACCACTGTGAAACATACCTCAAACAAGTACTCGAGAGCGGCATTGGCTTCACTGCGAATAGTAGAGCGGTCTGGGCGTAGCCCCCACTGCGAGGGTCCAACAACATCTGCGATTGAGACTGCGAGTGCACGAAGCGCGCGAGCAAAGGCCGAACGCAAGGTCGCTGGGTCTGTGGGTTTGAAGTTCAAGATGGCGTAGAGGAAAGCACGTGGGGCGTCCGAGCGAAGGAGGGAAGCGAGAGCATCCTCAGAGCCTACACTTGTTTGTCACAATTGAGCACAATGGCTCGGGTGCGAATGATGCGGGTACGAACCATATGACAACGATGAGATGACATGTGCAGCCTCGATCCGTATATCGTCCTGCGATCCCTGAGGCTCATATTGCGCTGGGAGAGGGGGTCGATTCAGGCAGTCGACGAGCCTTTCGCCGACATGAATGAGTTTGTAACGGTTGGCGCGTTTCACTTACGATCGCACGAATAGGTCATCCTGTGACATCAACGCCTTTGCTGACGGATTCCCAATCACAGCGTTCTTGGCTTTTTTGAGGGTCGCTAGGTTTACAGTATGGGCCACCATCCTGGTCACCAGTGGCAACGCAAGTGAATGGGAGTAGATCGGTAATCAAACATATTATCATTACCCGCCACGTGGTCACTGTAACGGAACGGTCACGTCGGGCCCGCTCTGGCCGACATTTTGCTTGGGAGTTTTGTCTTCATCAATAAGAATATTGCCTGCTTTATATAAAAAGATGTACATAGCACAACTGAGAACTTGGGCTAAACCTGTCTACTCGTGTGAACTTGAATGGGTGATAAAAGTAGTGATGGCTGGTTTTGGCGCATATTCAAGTTCATGCGAGTAGACAGGTTTAATCTCATTCATTTATAAATCATCTTTTTTTATACAAGCACATAATATTCTTATCAACAGAGATGAAGCTGTCTCAAGTGAAATATTTGCCACAGTGGGGTGGGCCCAACGTGACCTCAGTGGCCCACATGTACAAATATTCCACAATTGGTTCAGTGTGCTCAGAAATTCATGCATCATGCCTGAAAGCACCGAGGCAATCTCTAGGAATCAGGTAGGTTTTTAAACCAGCCAAGTCATGCATAGATCAAGAGTGCTACCATCAAAACACCAATGGAAATGCTCCACAGATCGGCCTGCTTGTTTCCCTATCTCCATTTTTGCTGCAGATCTCAATGGTCAGTTGCACCACTTTACCTTCTGTCCATCGATTAATTTGACAATGCTTTAGCCGTGTACAATCACAACTTCCGTATCGAAGTTTGAGAGTTATGGGTAACCAAGGCACAGCCATCATGCATCATATGATCGGGCCACGCAGTGATCAGCCATCACTTTGAATATAATCCTTTGGGAAGTCTCGATATAACGAATAATCAATTCCTTTATTGACAAACATTATTTTATGATGGATCATAGGGGAACCAGACACCAATTTCTAGGCGAGGGTTATCATTCCAGCCGGGAATCTGGTGTGGACCAAAACTCGTTGGGTGGTCTCGTGCCTTGCAATATTGCAAGGCTCGAAACCACCCAATGAGTCCAGCATTGGTCAGGAGCGGCTTTTACCGTCGGGTTGCAGTTTCGGAGTTTGGACAGCAATCCCCCGATAAGCGACTGCTACGAAGGCGGCCTCTTGGGCGATGCCATGGATGGCCCATCCACGACGTCGCTCAAAAGGACGTCTTCCGCGGCGGAGTATCTCCGTTCAATTTCCAATCTAGCGGCCCAGTATGTTTAGTACCGTTCCGGACGTGTAATAATCGAGAATCTTCAGCCGAATGGCCGACTCATCTCGTGATTCAACGCAGAGTTGAGGAATTTTGATCATTGGATAGTTTAAATACGTATCTAGAAGAACGCTGATAGAACATGTACTGGTACATACTCGGCGCGTTCACAGGCACTGGCTGTAATAGTCGTTGAGCTCCGTGCACGTAAAACCACTGGCGCAGACAGTCGGCCCAGTCCAGCCAATCCCGCCGCTAAGTGACGGGAATCAGTGCCCAGTGCTGGAAGACGATTGGAGAACAGAGACTTACCATTGACCATACTGCGATTGAGTCGCGCCGGTGCTGCCACCAGTGTTGCCTCCGGTGCTGCCCCCAGTGCTCCCACCAGTGTCCCCTGTTGGTGAGAACGTCGTCCCGATGTCACCGAATCGGATGTTCGAGAATGTCACCGACGCGCTCGCAGAAACCGACTCCACAGTCGCCGGCAGCCCGGACGACGTAGCGCACGCCCCCCGCGCAACTCCGGGCTGCGACGCGTCCGCCGTTGTCGGATAATCCGAGTCCAACCACAACATCTGCGCAGCATGGTCGTCCCAGACGCTCATCACCAGCACGACCCCCTTTGCAAATGACTTTGCGATTCCCGCCAGCCCCCCCTTCGACGCGAAGCTATTTGTGTCTCCGAATGCCGTCTTCTGCGCAGTGCAAAAGTCGTCCGTGATCGAGTCATAGGCATCCATCCCCGGAATTGCGACCTTTGAATTCTGAATCACCTTTCCATTCTGCACGTAAATCCGCCGGATCTCGCTCAACTCCCCCGTCGTGGTGTTGTCCGCCGTCAGGAACTGCGTCACCACCGTGAACTTGGAGCTCGTGTCGACCGTCAGGCCCTTGCCGTAGAAGGACGTGTCGCCCATCCTGAATGAATTGAAGTCACACCCGTCCGGGTCACAGACGCCGCTGTATCGGCTGTCGATCGCGCAATCGTCCCCGCTGCACCGCGTCTGGCCGTCAACTGTGCAAGGGTGGGGCGTGTACGCTGCCGACACCGAGTTGGCTTCCCACACATCCATCTCATTGCAACACGACCCGAAGCTTCCCGTCCCCGCATTCGGGTCACTCGGCGACGCCGCCCAGCCCTCGACGTTGGCCTGAATACGATGTTAGCGATTGAGACTGTAGAAGGGTGAAAGAAATCGCACCTCGCCGTTGATGAATTTGATGTCCCGTGGGCACTGTGAGTCACAGTAGCCTGTTCCGTACTTCGCCCCGGCCTTGTTGGTCGCATACTTCGCCAACCCTCCGTCTGCATCCATCTCGGAAAAGTACAGAGCCCCGTTCAGCCCGCACGGGAGATTCGAGACGTCAACGTCAAAGGAGAACTCCTGATTCAGGAGCTTGAACATCTCGTAGCTCGTGTCGCTCGCCATCAGGTACGTTCGGGACCCGATGTTCTTCTGCGCGCTGCTCGTCACGAATTTGAGCGTTAGCGCGTCGCCGCTCGTGGTGATGCCATATGTGCCGGCATAGTCCGCCCCATCGAGGGCGCAGTTCGCCGCGCACGTCACCCCATCGGGGCACAGCGTCGCGTCCCAGGTGTTCCCTGTGTAGCAATTTGTGAATCCGGTCGTCGTGTGCAGCCAGCGCCAGTTGGAGTCAAGCACGATGCTTCCTCCGGACTGCGCGGTGCATCCGCTTGACGTGCACTTCTGCCACGAAATGGGTGGATGGGTCTCTGCGGTTTGTGTCCCGACCTGCTGGGCAGACACGATGGCGAGGTATGAGAGTGCTAGGAGGGCGAGTCTCGGGAACATGAGGGGCCGGGTGATCTCAGTTGAACTGATGTTGATTCTGGGTGTGTGCGGGCATTCTTATAGGTCATCGTCTCGGTGAATATCCGGGTCTCTCGATGGGCAGAGTCGCGGAAATGGTTGAGTATGGGGTTGTCTCTAGGTGGGCTGAGGCCATAGGGGGTCGGGCGAATCTTCGGGTGGAGAGATGAAGCTGGTGACGGCCTGTGTGGGGTTCGCCTGACTTCCTTTCGGCTGCTTCTCTCGTTGGCTGTTCCCAAGCCTCTCGGCGATGATAATTATATCACGATCATGCGTTGTAAAAAAAAAACCATGGTTGCCAACTCACACCAGCCAACTCACACCAGAACATGTATGCTTACTGCATATATTGAAGTCTGCTGGATATCCTGATCTTCCGTGTGTGGTCTTTGATATTTGAGGCGCAAATCCGACTCGGAGCCATTTGCCCACCAGCCATACTGTAGTTTCTGCAAATTTGAGATCAAATCTATTTCGAGCTCTGAGCATCATTACCACTTCGAGGACCCATCTCATAGATATTTTCACCCCCGGTTCACCTTCCCCAATCCCCCCAATCGGACGCCGCAATATGACCATCACATGAGTAACCACCTCCATCGCTACATCCTGGCCGCTGTTTGACAGGGACGACGAACACGCCGAGTTCATGAATCATAAAAACTTTGTTGGTCAAAGCCATCCGGAGTTATCCGGATAAATGCCCCGAATTGGGCCGAGGAAAAAGCGCAAGGATTTGATGGACCAGCGTCTATCATGAACAAAATACATTTGGCAACAGCCTAGGCAGCAGAGAGCCTCCCAGGATTCTGGGTTCCTCCCACTGTGCCTACATTCGGCATCGGTAGGGTATTTTAGAACGTTCAAATATAGAATTCTGATCTATGTTTAGGTGTGATAACTGATATCCGAAGAGGGCCCAGTATGACGCACGCACCAGGCCTGCCAGCGTATGGCCTGATATAATTGGAAAATAGCGGATGCCTGTGGAGGAGAGAATTTTGGAGTCAAATGCGAAGCGACGCTGCCTGTGCGGATGGTCTCGTGAGGTCCGAAATAACCCCTCGGCAGCGCGTCCAATAGCAAGGGACCACGGTTGGTGGCCAATGGTTTGATTCACAAGATGTAATGGATGGTATTTCATAGGTTTGGAACCCAAGTCATTATGGATGGCCACAACTTCCGCGCTGTTGGATGAAGACATAATATAGGTATAATCCCTCCCAAAAGACAGACGAGACGGACAGGGAATACAGGGAGGGAAACAAGGACTAAGAGCGGGGGGAATGTCACGAGGAGTAGTGTGAGGATGTGAGGTGCAAAGCTTGACCATGCGGGAGATAAATGAGCTGTGTGGGGCGTGACCGCGTCGGACGCGTCGGAGCTATGGAAATATCAGTTTTCTGGATTATGTATCAGGATTGTTTGTTCATACATGAATCCCATGAGATTTTGAATGGCCTGGATGTTGGCTTGCCAAGGAACAGATTCATCAGATGCTTGTTGCTGGCTTGCGTTGTGTTTTTCGTGTGCTTTCACAATGATCGCAATGAGAATGATGTGGGGTAAAACGAATAACAATCTAGGAAAATAACCTACGCAAATGGAGGGTTGGAATCAATCCAAAAAATCGTTAGTGATAGACACTCACATAGAAAGGAATATGCAGCCATCCACGCAAAAGTAACCTTCCAACCCCTTTTCCAGAAGAGTACCTCCTCAATTCGATCTTGTAACCAAAATATGGGTCCCACTCGCGCAACGAATCGCTTGAAGTTGTTGGTCATGATTGGTAAAGAAAGGGGATCACGGCTGGACATCAAACTGCCTGAACCAGGTCGCCCTTGCGTTGTTTCATCGGGTGCGAACGGAATCGACGACGACAGCAGAAGTTGTGGCAAGAGCGAAAATGTGGGGGACATCAATGGGTTCGCACCACTCGGCACTTGTGGGTTTTCAGATGGGGAAGATGGCGGGGATGGGTGCGGTAGTGAAGTTGTAACCTTGGGGGCAGGGCGAAAATCATGGGGCTCCGGTCGCAGCTGTGAAGCGGATGATGGAATCTCAATATAGTCAAGTGTTGCCATTCTGCAGACATCGATTAATCCCAGTCTCCGTCAGCTTCATAGGCCAACTCACGAGCTCTCACCAATTCTAGATAATAAATTTTCGGTGAAGCCTGCCACTGGCAACAGAAATGAGTTCAGTCCTCGAGGAAATAGAGATAATGGCCTTGAAATCAAACACAGTTCAACACCCATATTTTGACTCCGGGCCGGGGCAGCTCTGATGATTTTTCATCCGCCACCAATCAGAAATCATGACCTACGGTTTACCACGATACCCCTCAGCGAGGAACCAGGATGTCTCGCCATTATCTGACCCGGACCGGCCGCCACGACCACCTAACGGCGACCAGGGGATATCGTCCGAGTTGGTTCAACAGCGCGCTGTCACTTTAGGCGCTGAGATGGGCGCGAGGCTGACATGCGTGTGACCTTGCCAATCTTCCATCATTCTACCCCACCGGCCTACACCATGGACGTTTTAGGAACTGTTGTGTGTGCCATCGACCTCACTGCCAAGCTCGTTGGCTACATTCAAGCCGTTAGGGGTGCCAAGAAGGACCGTAGGAAATTATTGCCAGAAATTTCTGCGCTTGGAGCCCTCCTTCAAGTTCTCCATGGCCGCCTTGGAAATTCGGCCACTGGCCCCGGAGTTAGCTTCTCACATCGGCTGGTGGTGACGGGTATTGAAGAACCTCTTCGTGCATGTGGCCAAGCCCTACAAGACATTGTGGAGCGGCTGGAGCGCCTTGTGCTCAACCAGAACACTGGTAAATCGTTCTCGTTCTCAGAAAAGATGAAGGACCTTCGATGGCCATTTCGCCAGGAGGAGATCGCATTGATGCTGGGTCAAGTCGAACGTCTGAAGTCTCTGATCTCCCTTGCATTACAAACGTCACTAATGTGAGGGGATTTATCACCGGCAGGGATTTGAATTTCGACTGAAATTCGAAACATCAGGGAGTTCATTGAGAAGACTCGCGATGAACTCGCGGCTGTAGGTCTGAATGTCGCGAAGATTGAATCCGCCGTCTTAGCCATTGAAGCGGCTCAGAGAAGTGCGTGGCTAGGTCGCTATTATGTGCCAGGATATCGAATTCCCTCCTAGCTCACCTAGAAAAGGCCGAGTCGCTGCACGTCGACCTCCAGGCCCTGGGCTGGACATTGCGGGGTTCTGCCAACAACATCACGAAAATCGGGAACGTAATTGCACTCATACACAAAAATCAGCAAGGTGACTCGATCTCACCACAGCTGGGCAACATGCTGATGCCTGCCCAGATCAGCAAGCCGATCTTACAACCATCAAGGAGGGTAGGCACATGAACCATTTGGATACGAGAAACACCCCACTAACATCCCAGCTAGGCCAGGCGCTTCGAGCGGTCCTCAAGTGGCTTTCTCCACTCGACTTCAACGGAAAACACAATTCTGCATTCGAAAAACATGCGCCTGGCACGGGGGAGTGGTTCCTTGGGCACCCAAAGTTTCTGGACTGGCAGCGTGGCGAATACAAAGTGCTATGGTGCCCCGGCGGTCGTGAGCGGACCTCTGGTATATGTATCTGAATCTTGAAGTTTAATTCATCATTTTTACAGCAGGAGTGGGTAAGTCAGTAATGGCGTGAGTATCACCCAATGTATCGTTCTCTGGTTGTTCTAATTTATCCCTGCTACAGATCAGCTGTCATCCGTCGTCTGCAAGGAAGTGTCTCTGAGGATACGGCTGTGATTTACATCTACTTCGAGTACACAATAAAGTACACCATAGCGCAGCTCCTCGAGGCGCTATTGTCACAACTCATGCGGCGGCAGATAACACGTGCAGGTATGGAATTGCTGCAATCACATATGGCTGGTAACCGACCTACGCTGGACGAGCTAATGAACATCATCAAGCTCGAGGCAGCGACATACGACCGAGTGTTCGTCGTCATCGATGCATTGGACGAGACTGACATCCAGACTTGGGCTCCGCTCCTTGCGCGCCTCCGCGCGCTACCTGGAATCAGCCTCCTTGCTACATCCCGGGACACAGGCGAGATCGCGCTCGAATTGCATCCGGACCAACGGCTCGATGTCATGGCTGACAAGGGAGACATGCGCAAATACATCGAGGAGCGCCTCTCAGGCAGCACTGGGACTCTCAAGAGGCTACTGGAGGCGAATGCGCCTCTCCGTCGCGAGATTGTCACCGGAGTCTTGGAGAAGGCGGCTGGGATGTGCGTGATCCTATCGTTCTTGGCTCATAATGTCGTAGTACTCATAACCCGCCATCCTACAGGTTTCTGCTGGCTCGATTACATATGAATTCTTTGGAGAAGAGAGCTCGAGTCGCTGACCTGCGTCGGGCGCTGACCGAGCTCCCAGAAGATTTGAATACTGCGTATAACAAAACAGTTGGAAGGATTAGTGACGAAGACAAGCCACTCGCATATCGAATATTCTCTTGGTTGATGCATGCTGCACAACCCATGACGATACATGACCTACAGTATGCGCTGGCGGTTGAGGAGGGAATGACGGCTATCGACGTTGACGATATTTACAGCGAGAGCTACCTTACCTCAATATGTGTCGGCCTGGTCGTTCTGCAGGACTCGGAAACAACTGGTTTCCGCCAAAGTGGTAGGATTATAGGGCTTGCCCGTATGTCGTTCTTGTATTACCCGTTGACAGTGTGGACCTCACAGTGCATTCAGACTACACCACACAGCAGTATTTACATCAATATGCTTCGGCACATCTTCCTCATCCTGCCCACCTTGCAATTACATGCCTTCAGTACATCTCCTTCAGTATCTTCGATGCGGATCGGCTGCCCAACGATGATAGGCAGAAACGGCTCATGGACGCCCCTTTCGCCCAGTATGTCATCTTCTGTTGGGGGAAACACGTACACATGCATTTTGATAATGCCACTGTCCGGGATCTGGCCATGCGGTTGTTACACGACGACCGGAGGATTGCGACAGTTGGTTCCCTCCCCTGCAGAACTCAAAACCCCTCCGCAATCCAACTTTGCGCCTATTTTGGATTGAAAGACTACTTAGAACACCTCTTGGACCATGGCTTCGACGTCAATTCGAAGGACTCTGAAGGCGACACAGCAGTAACGGGAGCAGCCATGGGCGGCCAAGAAGAAGTCATGCGGTTGCTGCTTTCACGAGATGATGTCGATGTCAATCTGAGGGGCGGTGACGGCACCACCCCACTATCCTGGGCAATCATCTATGGACAACAGAGGATCGTGGAACTCTTTCTGGCAAGGGATGATGTGGATATTAATACGCGTGACAATAATGGGAGGACACCAATAGCACACGCAATACTGGGAGGACACAGTGGTATTGCGAAACTATTGCTGGCGAGAAATGATGTGGATATCAACTCTCGGGACGCATATGGCTATACACCACTGATATCTGCACTAGATCAAGGATATTCAGAAATTGTGCAGCTATTGCTGGCAAGGGATGATTTGGACACCAGTTTCAAAGACAATGCTGGCAATACGCACCTAAATTTCGCAGCACTTCATGGCGACGGAGAGACCGCCAGGGCGCTTCTAGCCAGAGGTCAGATGGATGTCAATGCGAAGAATGAGGATGGTTTAGCGGCGATCTTTTATGCCGCAAGTTCGGGCCATGACGCGGTTGTGAAGCTTCTCCTCGAACAAAACAATATCGATATAAACCCAATCGACTCGTCTGGCGCCACACCCCTTGATTATGCAGAGCGAGATCAACGTAAGAGCACTGCCCAGTTGCTCCGGGCGGCTGGTGGTCACACGAGCAGGGAGTTGCGGGCGGAACTCGGGTGAGCAACTCTATGAGGCCTCCAGGTCGCGCTCTTCTGTTGCTTACCCCTCTTCGATGCCTACAGTGCTTGAAATTTGAATATGAATTAACCAATTAGTGTGTGTAGTCAAGATTGCGACTGAACATGAAAAAAATACAAGTTGCTCGAGATTATGAATCCGGTGCCCCAGGCCATTATTCGACTGCTAATCTTACTCATCGCTTACTGCCATCCTGATTCCAATGCAAAAGAGTTGTGGGTGTTTGGGAGTTCTCACCACCTGGGGTAATAAATCTTGAGCGAATAACCTGAAACCTGGGCAAAAGAAAAGGGCTCAGTCTGGGGATAGGCTGTGATTATGGGCTACTTCGTATTCTCAAGCTCCTCAAATCCCAGCTCCATCCATCAACACCTATTGCATTTCTTCACATGTTGACGGGCTGAATTGAATTCACCCTCCGAAGGAAAGCACAGCCATGTATGACCGCCCGTCCTCAATCCACATGCGCCCGCGTCTGCACATGCCCAGGGCCCACTTGTCGGCGTAGTTTCTTCAGGTACATATTTACGTGGGTGGCTGATGCAAGGTCCTGGAATCCAGTACTCCAAATCCACCACCCATCCGAGTGCAACTGGAGTGGGAATGGCTTATAGTGGTAGGTATAGAGTATATTAAATTTATTGTATTCGCCAGATTTTGTGTAGTTTCAAAATACACGGCTTTGCTTACTTACGAAAATGGGTTATTATCAAGGACCGCCGGTGATGTAAGGGTCCACAGCTTCATCAGGAAATCGTGGGAGATAGTATATGGTAATATATACCATTATAATGCCCATAATCGCC
>QGOG01002328.1:0-12107 GCA_003313185.1 Collybia sp. MG36 | reverse complement strand
GTTGCGGTTCCGGTCCGGTTGCGGTTTTTTCCGGTTTCGGCAACTGGACCTTAAAACACTAGTTTCAAATGTGTGTTTTTGCTGACGGGTGCTCAGCAAGCCCCATTTATTGCGAAGCCGTTTTACAGTTCTTGCACTATATCACTCAGGTATTGAGCATGGTGCTTGGATTCAAGATTCTCAGATTACCTCAAACCATATATTTCTGTATCATAATGTGCTTGAAGGTGTTGAGCGACTGCCTTGTCTGTTAGGCCCAATGCAACATAAAGCCTAAGATGAGTCTCAATTGTCCCGTCAGGTGCTGGAAGGATGATTAGGGGTCTAGCACATTCTGAATGGCTTGGAAGTACGAACAGCATGGTTTGTGTTGGTTAGTGCCATCTGGATTATGATTATTCGGAGGCATTCAGCCTAGTGGCCAGAGACTGGCAGGAAGGTGGTGAATGCTTGTGAAAAATGAATGTGCACCGGTCACAGTGCCAAGGAACTTGAAATTAGGATGGTGGCCATTGCTTATGCACTGCATAAGTGAGTCTGATACCTACTGGTAACCTGAAGCACATAATTCACACTCTATACTAGAGAACATGGAAACCGAAGTGTGTGTAAATGATATGAAGGTAATGTAAAATGTAAGTAAAGGGTGCGGGGAGGTGAATAACAAACCAGAAGGGGTGCATTGGGTATAAGCACTGCCACTGCCCCAGCTATGCTTCCGCAAGCAGCAGCTTCATGCGCATACAAGGGCTTCCGGTTGAGCCAGCAAGCGAGTTGCATCTTCAGCCCTTTGTACTAGAGGGGAAACTGGAGTGAGCTGAATGGGATCTAGTAATCGGATATTAGGAAGGCCAGATTGGTGCAGTCGGAAAGGGGATACCTCACGCAATAGAGTTGACCTGAATCCGCGGTAGAATCCCTCCGGGCCACTCCTTGCCAGTACCGCGCGGGCTGCTGAGAGCAAGGAAAGCCCCTCGCCGTAGCTACCTGTCTGCATCCGTGTCTTCACGACCTCTGTTGGTACCCGAATCAGGCATGCCACCTACATAATTGATTGGCTTCGTGAAAATGGCATTCGAGATGAGGCGAGGGTCGTATAACTTCTGCCATGGATGCAGAGAGCATATGGCTCACGGGTGCGAGATGCGGCGGGAGCGGTGAATGCTTCTTCATGGTTTCATATGTTGAAAAGAACACGGCCGCTGTGAAGGAATGTTGGGTTTTCAAGTTGTTGACCCAGTACATAAAAGATACCTCCGGGTGCACTCCCGACGACAACACTCCCGACCCCCTTGTAGATACTCTTGAATCCGCCAGCCCGCGTGAACCCTTGAGCAGATTGGAGGTGTGTTTTGAAGGTATCTATAGGGAAGAAGAGGAGGTCCACCGCTGTCCCAGCCAATCCCCCAGCCTATGTCGCAAGTTAGTGTCTGAAAACCGAAGAAAAGACACGATATGGCCGGGAGGGATTGGGTAAATGAGGGCTTCTGGTCTCCTGACATATGCGAATGATGGAAGAAGGAAATGTGGTCGGACTGTGACAAACACGTGCCAGATTTGAATGAGACCCTGAAGAACCGGGAGCATGGGTTCTCCCAACTGGATCCTAAATTATTCCTCATACATTGACCAAGCGAAACGACATTCAAGAACAATCCAAGGCATTTCAAGCGCGCTATGGCGATATAAAACGGAGAAAGATTGAAAATTTCTGCTTCACCACCTTACAATGCACCACTGCCTGAAAATATCAGAGATCGTTGTACTCATCTGTGAAACATTCGCCCCTCACGACGACTCCCATCAAATTGACCAGGTCTCCGGCAGGAATACAGCCGCCCTCGCTGCCCTCGCCCGCACATGCCAGAGCTTCCACTTGCCTGCGCTAGATGTGCTTTGGAGTTCACAGACAACTCTGATCCCGCTGATCAAATGTTTCCCGGAAGATGCATGGAGTACAATGAACCTGGGCCCATTGGCGTAATAAGCTGTGTTATATCTTACCTCACCGTTTTCGACCAACCGTTCCACAGTGCTTCCGACGCCCCCTTGTGCGCCAAGATTGGCATAGGGTCAGTGTCTACACATCCAGGATCAAGGCTCTTGGCTCCAACCGGGATATTCGAGTGCTCGCGCCAATAGGAGCTTGGCAAACGCTGAGCTATCAAGACCATCTGACGACGAACACGTCACATCGGACATCAGACCCACCACCGACTCCCCCAACATCATCACTATCATGATTGGCCTCACCAGCTTCCTCAAAATCCGTTGGTGCCGCCACCACTAATTTCATTCAACAAACCTCACCTTGGCGGTCGGTGGTTCGTGCCCTGATGACATGTGCAAGTTCCTGTGAGTGTATGTAACAGCTTTTTGGAAGAATACTGACACATCGTCCACCCCTGCCTCAGGTGCGCATCATTCCTTCACCCTTCCTGTGCACAAAGGCTTGTGCGAATCACCCCCGAACTTTCCTGGGCCCATCTCACTCTTTCGTCAGCTCCTCCCACCTCCCTCCGTGCTCCGACTCTCGCATGCCTGTCCGCAGTGTCAATGAATAATGATTGTATGTTTGCGTCTTGCTGATTGCGTAAATTGTTGTGATGTAATCGTCGTAGCGAAACTGCCCTCATCAGCGAGGAAGGTGAGTTGCCAAGTGGCCGAAATGATTGAGGGATCGAGGTTCGTTGCACAATGTAGTGAGTTACCATCTGTTCAATCACTTGGCCCAAATGGATCAGGACGGCGACTGCATGGTACTTGTCAAATATCAAGAGGCCTACCATCGTACTGTTGACTGAGGACGTTGCCAACGGACAGACTGCCAACGATCCGGGTCGCAAAACTAGACCAACAATATGCAGTCGCAGTGGGTAGGTCAGGACTCCTGCAATCGGGTGAGTCGCTCCCGCCCAAGTCGCATTGCTCAGCTCGCCATCCCCCTTTCCCGCAACTGGGAGAGCTAGGGATACATTCCTTCACTTTCGTCCCACATCGCACCCCCTCTGCCACAATCGGGGGTGTCGGGGGCGCATCTTCCTGTGTTTGTTTTCATCTCACCACACTTGACGCGCGCATTGGCGTTAGGAGGTTGAATGGGGGGGCTTGGCAGGCTAACAAGCTGGGCTTGGCCGAACTTTCTCGCTGTACCCGCCGCACGGGTTTCCAGATCCATGGGCCCCATGCGCACCCTTACCCATACCACTGGCATAGTATATACATCTGGATAGTAGATTTACACCAGTGCTCATCTGAACCTGCATTTCTGAACCTGCATTCACCTGTAACTATTCACCCGTAACTCAAGTGGCGGCACAAGAAAAAAACCATGCTACATGATCTAGGTCTGAAAGTATATATTTTGTTTCCAAGGGTTCCCGGGGGTATTCTATCGGCTGCGCTTGCCGGGTACAGCGTGCACGGCATGATCCGTGAAATCAGACCTGGTCGGTCTTGCTTTCCATACTACTCCAGCTCAGGCTGATTCCGAGTCTCAGCTATCCGGAACCATTCAAATGTGTTATCAAGCCTCGCTCGATGGCCGCGGAGAAGTTGATTCGCGAATCTCAGCACGTTGATTAGTCGGCGAGCCTTGTTCAGATTGTATTTCCAACTGCCTCCCTCTTCCCCCCTCCCTCGTCTAAATTGGTCCTGCGGTTATGCACTATACCTGAATTAACCGAAGAATATTGGTACTGAAACCTCGGATATACAATTTTGTGTCTGATATAGACTTTGGTTCGAGGCTAAGATTCCCTGGAACAGCACGTAGGTAATGTATTCCCCTCGGCATGCTGTGTCGATTCTCGCTCGGGTTTGCTCGAGTTTGCTCGAGTTTGTCAACCCCCCCCCGCAGAACTTGAGTTTGACAGAAAATGGAAAAGTCACTACTTTGATTCGCAACCAAGTGCTCCAAAAGATCGATCATGGCTCGTCGTCTAGCAGCATCCGAATCTGCAGGGCCAAGCTATATCCCCATACCCCGTGCCGGTGGCCAGAACACAGATTCTGTCTTCTCTCGCTTCTTCCAAGACTCGGGGAACATCAGCATCATAACAGGAATTAGCATGTTTGCGGCGGGAATTGTTGTCGTGAGGAAATGGGGGGACCTCATGGTTCCTGCCTAAGGTATTTCCATCTCCCTCGCGGTTTCGCACGATTCTCATTCCCTTGTGGAGAGAGATTATTCGCCACATGAACATGGTCCCAAATTTGACCAATACACAAAAACGCGGATACCTCACCCTAGAATCTACGTCACGTACGACCACTTGTAACCGTAGTCAGTGTCAGCTCTAGCTCGTCACCGAATCATAATCCCCACCAGTTACGAGCATCTGGTCATCTTGGCGTTGTCCACGGTGTGTGCTGTAGGGCAAATCGTATACTAACCCGTTATCCTATTCAGAGGCACATTTGAAAACAAGTATTCCTACGAATAGGTAACAGTCCTTTGTAGCGGGTCTGCTTAGCGAGCTATCGTCCGTTTTTTTGGCCCCAGACGTGTTATGTTTGTCAATGTCACTCAATCATCCCTACCACGGGTACTCGGCACTTCAAACTCTCTAGATCTACATCTCCCAATGATCCAGAACGGAATGTGATGCAGATCCTTCCTTCATTCAACAAAAAAATTCCCTGTTTTGATGCTCCTGTTCGATCCGCTCGCTCAGGCGTAGAGCCACCGTGGCGTAGGTAAGACGAGTAATGCCGGAGCCCACCATCTGCCAGTATTGCTTTGGCCTCTTGATTTATGCCTGCCAGGTATCTGGTAAACCATCACTTGAACGCCTTCCAGAGTTCACCTCTGCCTACTTATGACCCGGAGTGCGACTGAATCCCCATGAATTCTTCCTATTCCCATAGCGGTCGAGAATTTCCGTCGGTATGACCCCGATCATAATCTTACACCAATTGGTACTTGTCACTGGTTTACGTATCACTCCTGGGCCTGGCATTCAGAAACCAATCCCTCCGCCCGAAATACTGATAGCACTCCAAACGGTGCTAGTTGCAGCCTCGGTGTGCCTTTCGTGATTGATTGTTCCAGAACTGTGATGCTAACATTCAAGGAAGTTTTCAATCTCGTTCCATTGAGTAAATTGAAATATTCCCAGAGCCAAGAGGTAAACACAACAGTCCCGGAAGCACCATCTACGCGAATGAGCCTCACCAATCCACGCGGTTTTCAGGATTTTCAAAATCTCCAAGTTTTACTCACCCAGAATCCGCAATAAGCACGTCTATTCAAAGATCAAGGAGAGTGATTGTTTCACCGAGACAAGCTCCACTAGTTTCATGAAAACTTCGAGTCCTGCCAGTTACTGCTTCGCTTATATACAACCTGGCATTTCTTCAGGACCAGGACGTTAGTTGACAATACTCTCCATGGAATCATTCATTCCACCGAATGTGTTCAATATTTTGGAAACCCTCTGGTCGCATACAATAATCTCCCGCTATAGCCTAGGTTCGTTGACCTCACGGCGTGATATTCTGTCCAACGTCACTGACTGGACACGTAGTCAGTGGAGCTGCATTCTATGCATGGGAATACTGTGGGTCATTCTGATATTCCGATGTCTGTTGTTGAATTCCCTGTCTCAGTCCTGACACTCCCGGATGAGGTGAGTCATCGGGTGTGCCAACATTCTACAAGCCTAATATTATTTTAAGATTGAATACTTTTGGGTAAGATAACATTCCGTGTTCGAGTCATATCTTAGAGCGATCCTCCGACTCCACAGAATTCGAAGTGGACATTCATCAAGTTTCTATTTTTTCTGGTGAGTGCGTCCCCCGGCTCTGACGAACAGCGTTGAAGGCAGACATCATAGAACCGCTACCATCGCATTCCAATTATGGCGCTCAATACCTTCTGTGCGTGGATTCCATCTTGATAACCAGGATTATTTTAATACTATATCCATATAAAGTTCTCGTGGACGCGCAACCGGATAGACCTATGTATGTTTGCTTAGATCCTCCACAGGACCGATCCTGATATCTATTTTCCTTAGCTGTATGCTGTGATGATATGAATGGACCCCATCGAAAACTTATACATCAATCTAGGTGTTGCGGCGTTGGAGTTTGGAATTGTATCTGGTGAGATTCGTTAGGATATGTGGTAAATGTGAATCGATGCTTATCAAATTATGAAGGCATTTTTGGTGCACTCGTTATTGGTGGTGCGTCCGCCAGAAGCCCACACTTGAGAGCTTCTCTTGACGAGTCACTTCATCAGTAATTCTTCAAATCCGGCTTCACGCGCTGTATGGACAAAGTAGGTCTCGTCAACAAGCGGACAGATGCAATCTTACAACCATCTTCTCAATAGACCGCATTCTCATCCTCGCGGTTTCAACCCTCTTCGTATTGCAACTGGCCGTCATAATCACCATGGGGGCTCTCGACTCGTGGTACAACACCAGTAACCGTCCTTCGTCCATCGGTTCTTCAAAAATACCAACTTTTTCCCATAGCTCGAAACAAGGATCTCCCAGCCCTCGTGCCCTTGACGCCTTTCTGCTATAATACAGTGCCAAATTACTTTTACGCCGTTTGGTTGGTGATTTACTCTCAGCATTTATTGACCTGCTCATGGCGCGCAAACTTAATCAGGATTCCCCAGATTGTATTTGATTTCGTTCTGGTAGTCCTTGCCACCGCCCGGGCCGTTGTGTGCTACCAGGAGATGCCAAAGGAGCACCGGTCAAGCGGAACACTCATCTCCATTTTTCTCCGTGATTCGATCCTTGTCTTCTTGGTGTATGTGTGAACAACCACATGAAATGCTCGACTGGATATGATACTAACCCGTCATCTCGCTGCACAGAAACTTCCTCGTTTATCTCGCAAATTTGCTCATGTGGCAGCGGGGTCCGCGCGATCTGTACACCATCGTTGCATTCTGGGCACTTGTGATTCCCTCGGTCGTCGTGAACCGTATGCTGCTCAATTTACGGAAGGCTGGGAACGAGAAGAGTGGTTTTATTAGCAGTGACATCCTTGGTCGAGGGGTGCAAACTATGTCTACATTCCGTGTCTAGCGTCCCCGGAGGGAGGAGGTTGATGATTGGTCATGACTAGGGAACCCAATCCAGAGGAACACGTACATGTCCCATTGTTCGAGTATTATACAAGGTCAGCCTATGTAGCCGGGCTGGGGTATCAAATTACAATCACAACAGAATGGCCGCTATCATGTGCTGGTCCGTCGTGCAAAGCATTATGCATGTCAAAGCTCGTTAATCACACTCGGTCAAACCAGACCTCTGCTCTTTCATGGACTGTGTTACCTGAGGGGCTCGGTACCCCGTCGCCAGCTCCCCATACGCCAACCGCTCCGAACCCCATACGCCCTCCTGGGGAATCCTTTGAAAACTCGCCCGCGCCTTGAAGACCAGCTACAGACACCCAGAAGGGCTCTGATGCATTCCGAGTTGGCTGTATATGATGGTCAAAACAGCAGCCAGCCACTGAGAAAATGGAAACGCACGATACTCCGCAGGGCAGTGATGTTGAAGACGTTGCCGCTCCAATGGGTGAGCATGATATGACTGGCACTATCGACGCGCGCGAGCAAGGTGGGTACCTTCGGGTCCACGGCATCTGGAAGGGTGCGAGGTACTTCAGCGGCAAGATGCTTGCACGATTGCGTCGGGCTGGATGTCGTCCCATCAGAGCCGGGGTCGGCTACGACGCAGAGCTCAATGGTTTGGTAGCCCGGATTGGTGTAGTTTCCCGCGAGTGACGCGAGCGATCCAATCGTTGGGGGGATGGTCTTTGCTGGGGGTGACGGCGGGGGGGAGGCAAAACTCATTAAGAACGCTTTGATTCTGCCGTATTGCAGGGATGGTAAGTAGGAGCAAAAGCCCTGAGCGAGGTCGTCACCTTGCATCCCAGTCAATCTCGGGCAACCCAAGTGCGCGGTCGAGAATTCGACTCATGATCACTTGCATGAAAATTCCCCCATAGACGTCATCATTGGTGAGGACCGCTATCCCTAGACCATCATTTGGTAATCGGGATATTTGACTATTGAAGCCTACAGCTGATTAGCATACCGTTCCAATCATCAACCTGTTGCCGCACCTGGCGTGGACCCTCCATGTCCGACAGTTTCTGGGTGGGATATTGGTTATTTTGAACAGCAGCTAGTTTGAGTCGACCCTACCATGGCCCCTGTATGTACTGCGCTCCGACCCGCCTCCATACACGACCGGCGATATTTCGGGAAAGAATCTGATTTTCATAAGCTTAAATAAAAGAGCGGGAGAATGAACGAACGCCACGCCAGATTCCACAGTGATCCCAGTCGAAACCATCTCCACAACTGCGGGTGGGATGACAGACACATTATTGATTGGGTTTGTCCCATCAAGCAAGAGCGCCTGCAACCATTTGGCCTAAATAAAAATATTGGTGTCGGGGGAAAGCCAAGATCAGTAATAATAATTACCATATCGATCGCATTGCTGATCACGCCGCCGGCGCCAGAAAAAGCTAAAGATCCGCGTTAGCGTCTCATTACATTGAGACATTAACTAGTAACAACGCACCACTTCCATCCTCGCCCCCAGTTGGTAAGAAATATGGCAGAGGTCTTGAGATACCGGTACCAAGTGGATTTTTCATGACCTCTTCCGGAGTGCGCTGTCTTGACATCCCGTCCGCGAGATTCCCCGTCGCATTCGCGACATCGAATGAATACGTCGTCGATGTCAGCCCGAGCGGCTCAAAGATGTTCGCCTTCACATATCGCGCGAAGGGAAGCTTCGACGGGAGTAGCGCGGTGGGGAGGTACGAGATGATCGCGTACATGATGTTGCTGTATTGGAACACCTCTCGGAACTCAGCGGAGGGTCGCAGGAATTTGGTCTTGCTGAGCTGTAAGGTGTGGAAATGAGTAAACGCGAAATCCTTGATTGGGGGAATGGGATTCATACGAGAGTCTGGATGGAATCGGATGCTCGATAGCTGAGATCATGCCTGGGGAGCCCCGTGCGATGGCTCATTAGGTCAATGATCGTGCTCCGATTCGACGCGAGGGGGTCCATGAGCTCCCACCCCGGGATGAGGGACCCAATCCGGGAATTCCAGGACACCCGAGGAGACAGGGTTTCATTGTGAATCAGCAGCCCAGTGGCAATAACGTTGAAGAGCTGCTCGCGCCTGTCAGGGACCGGCAACGAGCACGATGTGAGAAATGCATCACCTTGGAGTTGGACCCGATCGCGAAGAGGGTCTTCTCGCTCACCCTCGTCCCGTCGGCCTTCGCTGTGCCGTATCCTCGGGTCTCCACGCTCCAACCACCCTGGTCGGATTTGCGGACGACGGCGATGGCGACGCCGCCGGGGGATCCCCACCCGGCTAGGATTTGGTTCACGAATGTCTCCATCCCGGCATCAAGGATCGCAGCCGGTGGTTGAGAGTTGTGAGCCGACGCTAGGAGGTCGGTGCCACAGAGCAGGTAGAGCGGCAGCAGGCTGACGAGTCGACGAAGGTAGACCATTGGATGCGAGAAATTAACCTCAGGATGAAGTCCAACTTATACATAGTTATGGTCGGGCACGGGCTGTGTTATGGCAAGGCTGAGTCACTGCCAAGATAAGGCCCAACCCCAGCATTTGATGGAACATCCGATGAGCTGCGCAATGTCGAAATACTAGGGTCGATTCAGGGAATCTCGTCGAGAATAAGGTGGCAGTGTGGGTATTGGAACGCCTAGCAGGGAGGTTTCAAGCGTCATGAGCAAGTCTATTCGCAAATGACAAAGCTGTGAAAATTAATCCCGAGGCCACGATGCTTTAGTTCATCCATTGCGGGGGGCACAACTGCCAAGCATGACGAAAATCCAGAAAGTCACCAATGAAGGTTCTGTGAATTCAAGAGGGAATTCTACTCTGGGTTCGGCGATGTGCTCGGCTATTACATTACGGGACGGACCTCATGCCCACTGTCGAATGCACCGCTTATGCAAACACGGTCCAGCCAAACATTACGTAATGTCACCACACACTATATATATTCGCCATATCGGGAAGACGTTCTTGCCTCAGTCCTTATCATCTATATGAGACTGAGGTAAGTTCGTCCCCGCCATGATACGTATAATACCTTATTGACATTATACCTAGCGTGTCGTTCTAGGTATATATTGGCAGTGGAAATAGCAGATGGGATTGATATGATATTAGACGAATAGTATTGGAGTTATTGTTAACATTAGAGGCAGTTGTCGAAGACAACTGAACATGCTTATGTAATAATAAGCGAAATTATTTTAAGTCCATTGATGAAGCTTGTACTTCAACAGTATACTAATATAGTCCTTATCATCTATATGAGACTGAGCGTGTCGTTCTAGATTCTCTAACAGGTTATGGGCCTTTGAAGAGCTCTAGTAACTCGATGATCCTCCGCATATATCGACTCCTTGTGTCACCTTTTATCCCTTTCTACCGCTTATTGTCTTTTCCTCCATGGCGGGTGAAAATACGACAGCCGCGCCTGCCAGTGGTTCTGGCACGCGCACGCGCAATCAGACGGCCAACGGCGCGGTCACAACTACTCCGACCGTGCTTCCCTCTGATTCCTCTCATCCTTCTGTGCCCCTCTTGACAATCAAGGACACCGCTTGGTCAGGACATGCTCTTCTTAGCAAGAACGCGGACAATTGGCACTCCTGGAGTACTTGTATGCGCAACGTTCTCACACTTTCCAACGGCGGACTCCATCGCTATTTGAATAACACCGCCCTTATCCCAGACGCCGTGATGGAACCGAGGGCGACCTATAATTATTCTCTCAACGACGAATCGGTCCGCGCATTCATCCACACAAAATGCAATTTCTCAGAGCATTCTTTCATCGAAGGCTGCGCCACAGCTCACGCCGTGTGGACGGCACTCCATTCGCGTCATGAACAGCAGGGGCCTATATCTCAAATCACTTTATTGCAGGAAGCTTTTACCGTCTGTTATTCCCACTCTGTTCCGTTTGCCGACACCGCCGCTCGCCTTTCTGTCCTCAACCGTCGCATTTGGGCCATGGGGGCCCCTACTGCGGAAAGTTACGAATGTGTTCTAAACCTTATTGCTTTGAGTTCGCCCGAGATGAGGAACATACGCGACGCGGTGACGAATGGTATTGCCAGCTCCACGAAGGAGCTCCCTTATACTGCGTCCCAGATCCATGCTCGCCTGGATATGGAGCAAAAGGTACTCGCTTCGGAAGGTTCCAAGCCTCTGGAAGCTCACGCTGCTCGTGGCACTACTGGCGGCTCAGCGCGGAAGGCGGTCACTTGTGGCAACTGCAAACGCCCTCACCATGATGCTGAGTTTTGCATCAAGCCCGGTGGGGGTATGGCTGGAAAATCGGTACAGGAAGCCCAGACTGCGGCTCGCGCAAAGAAGGGGTTGCCACCATCTACCAAAACTCCATCGACTGCAGCTTCCCCCTCTGATGTTCTACGAGATGCGAAGGGTCGTGCATTCGCCGTCGACGCAAGCACTGGTCGTGCCTATTTCCTCGATGCCGCTCCTGCTGCTGCCATCCCTGCTCCCTCTGCTACTGTTTCCGACGTCGCCCATGTTGCCTCCCTTGCTACTCTTGCCACCGAGCCGGTTGAGTCCCTTGTGTCTCCACTGGTTGCCAAGTCGATGACCCCAGGCGATATTGTCGAGTACGCTGATGCGCTGCCGACGGATGTGAGCACCTTGAGGTGAAAACAAACCTCGACAGGTAAGGGAACAAAGGGTTCCGGTAGCGAGTACTTGAAGCGGTAGGTTACCACAAGCGACGCGGAAGCGGAGCTGAGCGGTAGGCGGGCGGCGGGCGGTAACAGCGACAGTAAATGTGGCGGCGGCGGTAGACGATAACTACGACGGTGAGTAATAACGACGGAAACGATAATAAACGCAAATACGGCGACGAGCGATGGAAGACTGCTGAGAACGAGGTTGGCGACGAAGAACGGTGAAGACGGCGGAGTCGTCGATCTTTAGCGGATCGAGTGACAGAAAACTGAGTGCGACAATGAAATGGTGAAAACTTTCTTGTTTTATCTGTGCGATGAAGTACAGCTTTTATACTACGGT
>QGOG01002322.1:0-10558 GCA_003313185.1 Collybia sp. MG36 | reverse complement strand
GATGCATCAGAGCTGAATTGCTACCGTAGCAAGGTGATGCATCGTTACGACACGATTGCCTGTTCACGCGGGGGCGCAGCACGGGATAGGCTCACATGTGCTCGTGAACTGCCTCGCTACGCTAAGTCGGCTCATGGTGAGTATTCTCGATATGAAGTAGGAGGGTATTATGTATATTTAAGCGATGGTTGTGTGGCTCGGGGTGTATGGTGTTGTGGTTTATCGTGGGGCGGCTGGGGGTTTGAGAGCGCGAATACTCGTGACGAGTGATTCTCAGTCAGAATTCGAGGCTCGTGGGCGAGATCGTTGATGTGTGGTAGGCGGGGATCCCAGGCGGGGTTTCAAGCGACACGGAAATGGTGGTGCCGCTGTGGATGTTCAGGTCTTTCCAGCTGGTGATTGCGGGTCTGATTGTGAGCAGTGTTGCAGTGTTTGGTTGTCGACCTGCAGTGATTGGATACAATCATGCTTATAATGTCATGTTGGTACTGGCAATTGGTGGGCAAGGACGAGAGTGATGACTGGATAACTTCGAGAGGCCAGATGTGTGGCAGCCTCAGGCTGGATACCTTGGCACTCCCGGGCCCTCTCAACAGCATTTTGTGAGGGAATATGTGACTGTTGCTCATGTGGGCTGATCGGATTCATGGAATATCGTCCTGGGACTAGTGAGCAACCTGTCAGTGAATGGACATGCGCTCAAAAGTGTCGATTCCTTCAAAAGGCTTGATGGAACATATGTGCATATGTGAGTGGCGGTTCATCGATCATCGATGAGGCCTGAGGCCTGAGGGAGGACGTTGAAACTTGCGGAGATAGTCGGATGATGGCAATGGCGTGCCACAGCATGCTAAATATAATATCATGTAATTCGATGTCGGGTTCAGATTGGCTGGCCGAAACACTCGAGGGTCTTGGGTGCTCAGTTGACGAATTTTGAATCTCGCCGTCCCACGAGCCCTCTTTGACTGTTTTCTAATTATAACTTGCAAACTTGGATAGGTCAAAGAAAGATGCTTAAAGGCTATCCCATGTAGCCACCAAGACTTGATTCAGGCTCCCTTGATTCCGAATGAACGACAACGCTTTCAATCTTGCAATTGGGGTGTTGGCACTCACCAGTGCCGTTGCCTCGATAGTTGCCTATTTTCACTCCTATCGGCCCAGTGAACAAATGGAAACCTTTGACAACATCTTGAACCGCTCCAAGATACTTTTCGCTATTGCCAAGGAAGATGGGTTGATCGCCGGTCCGCTACAGAAGATCATCAATGCGAAAGTCAAGAGGTACATCACAGTGTTCCTACTATACCACCATTAATTGTTGCCTAGGCTCGAACTCTCGTCTTTGGGGGCCCGTGCCCGCGCCTATGGACCTTATCAGGGCCTGCGTCTGCGTTTAATAGACCGCAGACTATTGAAAGACATTGGGCTGTTAATAGAAGAAGCAAAGGCGTTGCGCCTCTTCATAGTTGTCAGCCCGAATTTCACTTGCTACTGGTGTATAACCTACACGTCTTACAGACCTCGGCGCAGCAACAACAACAGTTGCAGAGTCATTGGAGGGAGGGGGCTACGAGTATGCCAAGCTGGCGGAGCCAAGTGATCAACAGCATCCCGTCGCGTCCGAGTCGTGGCGGCAGCTCTGGGTGTGCGGTGTGAGATATTGGCGCCCAAAGGAAACGATTCGTGCAGACCCTAGATTTCCGGCCTGATCCAGCCGGAGCTCGCCCTGTAATCGATAACATCACTCGATTTATTCATTATAAGTATGTTCAAGTTCGTTCGTCGTTGCTAAGTGTATTATTGGATAGCAGTGATCTTATCCTAGCAATAATAAAGCACTAGACAAAAACGTGTCAGTAGTCCCTGCATAACGCTTTGTTCAGTCCCTCCATCTTTGTTCCCGTTCCCGACCAATAGCAACGCCGAGCAGTTACAGTATAAGAACACTTTGGCCAATGTCGGCAGCTTGGCTCAGCCCACTTTTTACCTCTACCTAGGAGGAAGCTCACGAACGAATTCCTAACATTTCCAGTGTGCATGTCCCATCCATATCTCCGTTCACTGATTCTCATTCATCGGACAGATCTATTCCAATGATACCAACCCCACCTCCAACGACGCGTAAGAAACCACACTGCCGCACATGTGGCCTACCCATGGCTGGCCACAAGCGGCCGCACGGCAGGCCCGTCTGCCCCGTGAACGCGACGCCCAGCCCGCAGCCGGCGCCCGGCCTACATCCGCCTTCCCTGACCACCCCCCCGCCACCCAGGGAGGGGACCGGGACGCTCCCGGCGCTGGTTCCCCAGCAATATATTGCACCAGTGGCACTCCCTTCCCCAGTTGCGACCCCCCAGCAGGGCGTGCTGCGCCTGCGCAACTCGAACTGGACACCGGCATCGCTGCAGCACCCCACCGTGTTGGTGAACGAGGACGGGTACACGATCAAGGACCCAAAGCTCACGGACAACAAATCCGATATTGACGATGGGCTTGGGCCCGCGCCCGTGTCCGATGCGAGCGTACTGCGCGCAAGCTCGTTTGCGCGGATGAGCCGCGAGCTCGCAGAGTTGAACCGTCCCCCTGTGAGCATCTTCGACACACCGCGGAGGGACATCGCACACACCGGGGCGACGGCCGCGCGGCTCGGGGTGTCCAACGCTTTAGAAAGGTCGCCGCAGCGCGCACGCCTTCCGCCCCCCGCTGGCTCGCTCGTCCCCACCGCCCTGGCGGACAAGGATAGGCACACGATCAAGGACACGGACTTTGCGGACGACGAATTCGACGGCCCCGACATCGGCTTTGAGGATGAGACCAGGCCCAGGTTCAGGCTCGATACAGGCGCACAGCGTACCACAAGCCCACATGTGTTGATGAGCCGCCTTGCGGAGCTGAACCGGCCTGTGGTGAGCATCTTTGACACAAAGCGTGAAGACATCACACACATTCAGGAGATGGCCGCACGGCTTGGGGTGCACAGCGCTGTGATCCACCGTGTGCCACCCGGGCGCACTAGGGGCGTGAGACGCGAGCATTCTTGGTGGGTGGTCCTTGGGCAGGATGCGAGCCTCATAGACGAGATCGTCAATGCGCAGCACGCGGCGATGCCGGGCACCCTTGCGAGCGATGCGGAGATGACGGCCCCGGTGCCACTGCATGTGGTGACGTTCACTCAGCTGGTGTTTGCAGGGTTCATTGGAGGATGTGTGGTACTGGTGTTGGCGCTGCTGATCGTCCTGGCTGTAACGACCGCTCGAGTGTAATGTGTGTTTGTAGTGTACTACTGTGTCTATAATGTACCGCTGTGTGTATAGTGTACGATTGTCTATAGTGCCATATCCCTATGTAGTGTACCACTGTGTATAGTGTACTACCATTCCATGCCTGTGCCACTGTTGAAGTATCCGGAGGTAGTACTGGTCAACTCTGTTAATATACATCCTGCTCTCATCCAGACCCTGTCCAGTGGTAAATCCCCGCGTCATGTGCTGGCCTAGAATCAAGACCCCTCCCCAATTCGCAGTACTTTCCGTTATAACAACGAGTCGCGGCTCATCACGCGATGGGACTGGGAATAGCAGTATGATGGGGTTGATTGAGTATCAACAGGTATTATGTATGGTGTTATGCAGATATAAAAAGAGGATCCTGTATTGCAACCATGAAGGAAAATAAGTACTGAATGCTGTGGTAAAGGAAGCGATATGTCAAAACAACAAATTGTCAGAGACAAACGGAATCGTAAAGTGAGCCTGCTACACTGTGAGATATGCTATGCACAAAGAGAGTAATAAAAACGCGGTCATGAAAGGTCGTGATCGTCAATCAAATCGCCCACTCGTCCACTCCAGGCCCATAGCCAGCACCCATGCGACCACTCCAACTCCTGCTCACCCGATCCTCTACTCTCTCCTCATATCTCGCAACACTCAACCCAGCACCATGCGGATGCGCCATCCCCGCCCCCGCTGCGCCCGTGAACCATCCACTCCACCACCCACTGTTCTCCCCATCCTTCCGCTTCCCCTTATCCACAGTACCAGCACCACTCCTACTGCGCCGCCGCCCCTTGCGCTGCTGCCGGAGTTTCGAGGAGCCCCCCGGCCGCGAACCAGCGTACGACTCGGGCAGCTCCGCAAAGCTGATTCTCTTCGGCGTCGATCTCCCCGAGCTCGACCCACTCCCCAGTGCACGCGCCACGCCCGCACCAAAAAACTCGGGAATGCTCAGGGTCGTGGGAGACGGTGATGGTGTCGGTGTCGCGGATGGTGTCTGTTTCATCGCAGAGTGACGCGGCGGGGATGGGGGCCGCGTCGATGAAGAATGAGTTGATTTTGTGAAGAGGCGCGAGATCGAGGCGGTGGCGGTGGAGGTCCCTGCTTGCGCGACGGGCACAGGGGTGCGAGGCATGAAGGCAGGTGGGCGTGGACGCTCAACCGGGAGTGACACCACGGACTGATTCGCCTTGTCGAGGATCTTGCGAAGGGACATGACGGTGAGCTTGGCACGACAGTCGTCCGAGGATGAGGACGCGGACTCCTCTGTGGGTGGGGTCATGGGGCGATGGGGGAGAGGAGAGATAGCTCGCTTGGGGGTGATGCGGGACGAGCTGGAATTCGATGGTGGAACATCTGATTTCATTTGTTCCGGCAATTTGCGCGCACGAGCGCGCGAAGGGGAGGCCCGCGAATTCACGCTTCCACGCTCGGTGCTTGTGCTGGCGGTGCTGGAGCCACGGCGGCGGGTCATGAAGTTGGGGAGGCGTGGCGCTGTGAAGGAGGAGGAGGGGGTAGTGGAACCAGAGGAGGAGGCGCGCTGAACGAATGTCGATAGCATATGGTATGCTGGGGTCGCGGGGTCCAAAGGTTTGTCTGTGAGTCGTGGAGATGAGGGGGTTGCATGGATGTATAAATTATCAGTCGAAGGTCGTCGGTCAGATGAATGGGAAGAGGATGCGACTCGCAGGCCGAGAGTTGATGGCAGCAGGATTGTTTCTGGGTCGGCGGTTGATTCCACATACTGTGTGAGGGCACGGGGAGGTGGCGCAATGAGATGAGAACGGTCTTTGGGTGAGAGACGGAGATGAGGGATGACAGGCTCGGAGGCGTTGTGCAGGTCCAGCGAAGGGCGACGTCGAGCACGCCGGTGGGAGTGCATTGCATTGGACATTTCTGTCGGGAGACTGCTACTGATACTACCCTCAGTCGACTGCCGACTGTGCCTGCGACTGGCAGGTGAATCATCGTCAAACAGCCCTTCGACACCCTTGCGTATATCCTCGAGGTCGTCTGCCCAGCAATCCTGTATATCGTTGTGGTCGTGGATGCGAGATGAGAGACCCCTTGCACGCGCCTCCAACGTGTAATCGGAGGGTGAATCCGAGGCGAGGATGACTGACAGACTTGTTTGCGTCGAAATCGAGGACTGCAGCAAAGTGTTGGACATCTCCAGTGCGTGAACGCTTCGCTCTAGGAGAGAGTCGAGGTACGAGTCTGCTGGGGGGTTGGACAGTCGTCGCCGCTGTGTGGTGGTGCGCCTGTTGCGCCGTGGATAGGTAAAAGCCGGCGAGGGGAAAGGCTGTGGCGCGGACACTACTGTATGGCTGTCAGTGTCAGTGTCCTCGTCTGCTTCTTCTGCACTCTGTGGGTACTCTGGGGGCTGATCCGAGTGGAGCTGGTCGTCGTTGTGATGCCAATTTACTGGAATATACTCTGGAAGGGTCGAGGTTGTATCAGCGGATAGCCGAAGGGTTGAGATGCGTTTTCGGTGTGTCCGTCGAGAATTAGAGGGGTTTAACATAGTAGAAGAATAAGTATCTGTATACGGGGCACACGTAGGAACCGAGCGCCCGAAAGATGGAGTCAGAACCCAGAATAAATGGCAGAGATAAGTCAAGTGTTGATTTCACCGCATGGACACCATCCAATCATTGAATACAAATCACCGGCCCTAAAATACAGCTTATGTTATTCCCCGTCAGAACGAACTTTCCGGAACTTCTGTAGTTTTGGATGACTCGACAGAAATTCATTATTCAATACACAGACCCGACCCCGGACTTGATTTGAAGGTAAACGCAAGAGATGATTAAACATGAAGTAGCAGTCATGGAAATATATAACAAGGAAACGTCTGCAAAAACCCCAAATAGAAAGCGCATAAAAACGATAGCAAGTTGACATAAGTAATTATAGCAATCACCAACATCGAGTAGCAGAGTAGTCCACGCAGGGCACATCATACCGTGCTCTTCGCGGCCGCCGGGTCGTCGAACGGGCCTGCAATGTTCTCTAGGTACATCTGCGCCTGGCGGCTGCGCGCAAGCAGGAAGGGGGTATAAAACCGGGGTGTCGTCCACAAAAATATACGGCCATACTGCGACCCAATCTTGTCGTAATCGGCTACACACCAAGTTGCCGTGAGCGTCTACCCAGCAAAAACGCATAAATACCCACTTTGGAGTGCGGTACGCAGGTCCAGCCATGTTTTTGTCACATCCGTGATAATGGCGTTCACCTCCCACCTGACAGCCTAGGAAGAGAGAAGGGTAGGTCAACCGACTGGGTTTAAACGCTACGAGTGATCGCACCTCCATCATATGATCAGGCTCATTCACGGTCCACACCATCAAATTTTTCCCAGCCGCCTTGCACTCCTGACGGAACCTATTCGGGGAACGAACCTCATGTCAGTGCTCTATCCCCGCGACGATTCGGCGGCCGACACGCACTTGTAGCCGTCAGCCGAGGTAAGCGCGCCAAACGCGACCGAGAAGGCGTCGCAGTCCTTCCAGAAGTACTTGCGTGCAATATACGGGCTGTTGCCAATGTACGAGCGGCGGCAGTAAGGCAGGTGCGCCTTGGCGGGCGCAAGGAAGCGCGGGTGCCACAGGCCAATGACAATGCGCGGGGCGAGCCGGGTCTCCCACTCTGGCTGCGCTGAGATGATCTTGTCCATGAGCGAGAACAGGCGCTCTGGGTCATTCTGGGGCTTGACGTCGACATTGAACTTGACATGCTGGTTCTCGGGCTACACAGCGGGGCGGAGATAGAACATGTTATGTTGGTCTAGGTGGGTAAGCCGTCAAACTTACCAGCATCAGCATCGCAACCGTCTCTGCGAATGTGGGAATGGACTGTTTGGGTTCCTTTTTGGTCCGAACGTGCTGCAAACCGTTCTCGCCGTGCCAGTTCTGAGACTTGATTTCGCCTGCGGGAGTGGTCAGCGGCACTCTTGGCACAACACGGCAACCTACCCGATGCGTCGGTGGTCCGTTCCAGCACTGGCAAGGCCCAGGTCAAGCGACGTCAAGAAAGATTTGGAAGGAACATACCCGGATCATGGAACATTACGACGACGCCGTCTAATGACACATGTACGTCTGGGGGGGTGTTACGGGCATACAGCGCAAGACGCCTAGTCAAATACCGCTCTCTATGCCCTCGGAGCCATCACGAATGGCAGCCTCGAAGCTCCGGAGCGTATTTTCTGGGAACCGAGCTGAAGCCTAGCAGAAAGAAAAAATAGGAGGGTTTAGGCTTTGGGTGGTTATGGATGAGCTCGACATACACCACGATGACCCCAACAATCTACAAGAGGCGAGGTGAGGTTGATCCGGGGCAATAAAAAAAGCAAATACCAGGGAGGACCCTTGTTTGTGATGGCATAATTATGGAGCGACGAGGTGAGAGGAGGAAACGGGAAACTGGGGGGAATATGTCGGAGTAGTTGTGAAGCCAAAGAGCTCGATTTATATTCCGAATGAGAAGCATGCTTTTTTTGGGTGTAGTGGCTGAGAACAGAGAGAACGTTGGATCCTCCCTGACATATTCGCAAAAAAAAATAAAACGTACTCGGAACAACCTTATTAGTCAAATTCCATCACCGGTCTCTTCTCGGCTTGCGATTTGAACCATTTGTCCACCCAATCGCGCGAGCATGTGGGGCTCAAAGTCTTATCCAAATCAATCTAGTGCAACACTCGTGGTCGCAAACGTGCGATGGGATGGCTGGCGGGAAAAACATTCAATACCATTGTTAATCAGTGTCATTCCCGCCCATCTTTGCACCATCGAATGGGGTTTCGCACATGCACCGATGAGCTGAGACATTTTCCGATGACACGGAGCAAGTGGAAGTAGTGGGCTAGTAGAGAGAGCCAGGAAAGGCCAAGATGATAGCCGGAAATTGACGCATGTGCCCCGGCTTTGCACAGTCCACAATGTGATAATTACTCGTCGGCTACACAGAGCCTCTAGATATACGCTATGATCCAGGCCGTCCTACCAGTATCATACCCTCGTCCTCCTCGGTCTCAGCCCCATTCTCACTTGGCTCTGATCTCCATTGTGATGACGTGGACGATGAGGCGATGGATATGTTAGAACCCCGGCCTAGATCTGCAATGATATCTGCAACATGGGGCGATGTGGGTACGCTTGGGGTCGAAACTACAGGCGATTGGGGTGGGCTGGTTTGAGCGACGGGGTGTTGTTGCCCTGAGGGCACCACAGAAATTTCACGTAACGCGTTCAGCATCTGATCGCGCACGCGAACAGCGAGTTCGGGGATGTCTGCCGTGGTGAGGCCCGCGGTTGGTATGGGTGGGAGAACTACATAGGAAAAAGAATTCGAGCCTGCGTTGTTGCCCGGAAGGATCTGATCGCACGTACCTCGGACCTTGAACCTCCCAGTGTCAAATACATCCTTGTGATATAGCCGCCAATAATTCTCTGTCACGATCGGGATGATAGGAATCCCGGCTTCGATGGCCAAATGGAAACCACCTTTCTTGAGTGGCAACATGTCGGGTTGTTCGGCACTGTACCGTGTCCCCTCGGGGAACATCCACAGCGAGATTTTCATCGCCTTCATGAGCGCCCCCGCCGCTTCCAACGATTTGATGGCTAGAGCGGGCCGGCCTCTGTTGACAAAGATGGCCCCAGACATGCTCATGAACGGGCCTAGCGGTGTGTACTTGAGAGACTCTTTCGACATGATAGACGTCTGGGGGGGCATCAGTCTAGATTGTAACACAAATCAGATCGTGTCAATGAATAGATCACTGCTTTGAGTGCTCACCTGCCCACCACCAGCACATCGAGCATGCTCTGGTGATTCACCATCAACACAGCAGGCCGCTTATCCAGGTTCTCCTCGCCCTCCACGTCTATCGTCAGATCCAGCGCGCTTCCGGCAAGAGCATAGAACGTCCGTGCGACGACATAGTTGACATCAAACCGTCTCCCGCAGGCGGCCATCGCTGCAGCTATGATGGCGCTGCATGCGGCAACAGTGGTGAGTGTGCCGACGTACACCCCCATGCGTACATAGTAGCGGCCGACGGGCGAATTTGCAGCGACTGAGCGTAGGAGAAGGACTGGTAGCGAGACATAAGCCAGTGGCCGCACCAGCGAAAACAAGAAGGACATGATGGAGCACCAGGGCTGTCTAGATTTTTTTTAGTTGTTGTATTTGATGGTGGTGGTAGTCGTATGAGCGGCTTGCCGCAGTGAGGCAGACGATGCCCAATGCAAGAGCTTCAAGGCAAAGTGCTGCTTCAAGTTGCAATTGTATTGGCTGGAGTTTGAAAAAAAGTGGTTGAGTGACCTCAAATATTTGCCTTCAACCAAGTACTCAGTCCCATGGCCTCAAAATCAGACAGAACCCCATCAAACTCGGGCCCAGCACAGCGTGGTATATCCACCGATATATAATCAACGACCGCGGCATGCTCATACTAGTCCATCACAGGCAGGACGGCAGCATCAAAGCCCGCAGGCTCCGCCGCACGCACCCGGTCGACTCCAGTGGCACCCATCAAATCCACGGCGGATAAGAAACAGCCTGCGAGGACACCATCAGCTGGCCCAGCGCCCCTGGGTGCCCCATCATTGGGGAAGAATTCGCGTGCTCCTTCCGGCAGCCGGTCCGTGACACCCGGGCAGCCCAAACCAGTGAGCAAGTCTACACCAAGCACTGCCGCGAATGCTGCGATAAAGACGGCTGTACCAGCACCAGCACCACGGGCCAAGACCCCCCCCGTAAGCCACATCCTGTGGCATATAGAAAGCAGCTGATGATGAATAAGCCGCCTGTACCAGCCGTTCCGAATCCGCAAGTTCCGCCAGCTGATGAACAAGCTCCGACCACCACCTCGGATCCACTCCAGGTAGCTGCGCAGGCATACCCGTGGATATATATGACATCCACTCTCGACGCGTGTTTCGGCACCGCGGAAGAACAAGCCAAGGTCCGCTGCGTTCTTTGGATTTACAGCGTGAATAACGAAACACGAAACTTTGCAGAAAGATATTGATGCACGGGAATCGGAGCTCAGCCAGGAAGAGTCAAGCATCTCTGAACAGCGCGAGCGCATCGAGGCTGAGCGGGCCATCAACTTTTACGACGAACTTTCTGCACCCCTGGTATGCACTTGATCTCCCCTCCATACACCCCTGATGTGCGCCCCCAGTTCGCAAAGCAGGCACCAGCCGTCATGCAAGCATTCCTGCAACACGGTGACGCGTGTTCAAAAATAGAAGCCGAAGCC
>QGOG01002321.1:0-14995 GCA_003313185.1 Collybia sp. MG36 | reverse complement strand
GATGCGATAGGAAGATTGGATAGGGATGAGAATGAGATTTATACCCGCAACCCATGCTTAGGAGGCATGATCCATCAATCCGGCTCTGCTTCCGAACGCGAGGCACACGCGTGCTTTTTCTATTTGGCACTGTTACTTCTGCCCGGGTAAATAAATACTTCCCTCCCCCGGACCCCACGGCTGGTCTCCCCACAGACCACCCACCGTCTGATGCCCGCGACCCAGCGCTTTCTTACGCCCACCCATGGCGCTGTGCGATGTGGGCGGGACACTGGGTTGTAGTGTCAACGCCCTCGTGGGTGACGCCCAACGATCAGGGTTTCATGATGGATTTGATAGCCCCACTTCATCTCCCTAATTCACTTCACCCACGTCACCCTCGCACCCTATCTCTGAAAACTGAATTCGCCACGTAAGTCACATAACAGGGCCCTGCGCGGGGTCCACACTCCTCGTTGCGGGTCGTGCGAGCTGCACATCGTTGCATCCATCCCCCAGCGCCACTGGGCAGCTGCAGTTCTGCTCGGACGTCGTGTCCCCCCATAGAGTGTGGGCCGCGGCACACCCTCCTCGGAGGTCACCCGAATCCCTCCTGCTTTTCACATCGCACGTCCTATAATTATACACGTGGGATGGACATTGGCCCAACCATCCCACACCCTCTCGGCCCATCTCCGGCGTCCGACTTGTAATACATTAAATACAAGTACCGCTCCGCTTTTCAACGTCGTAGCCATACTGGACGATCGAGGTGCGTCCCGAATCCCGGACCGAACCTGGTCCAGCTACACAAAGGGCAGCTTCCGCTCTACCGTTCCACTCGCTCTGGCTCAGTGGCGGGGCAGAACAAGTCCGTCATGGCCGCCCAAAGGTGAGCCCACAGCGATCAATACATATACATGTTCGAAGGGAAGAAACCCTGGATCCATATCAGCTTCGTGAATCATATTCCATCTTATTGTGTGGCCACCCTCTTCCGCTCTGTTTTAGGTTTGGAGATATAGGGTCCGAGGGTGAGGCTTGGGTATGACGCCGCGGCTGGGCTCGATCGAACCCTGGATCGATATCGGATGGATGGCACGAGTGTAGTGGGTGGTATCTACGCGCGATGGGTGGTTCCCCGTCGATGTTGTGTCTTGCGGAAGGGGTGTTTTGTGCGGTGTGGCACTGCTGAATCCGTTCACTCTGGCCCCATCTACCTATCTGTGGCGTGATATCAGAAGCTGGCTTGGGGGGATAGCCGCGCCTGGTGGTCCCCACAACCCCACAGGACAGTTGTTTGGCTATGCTATACCGGACCCGTGCTATTCTGTTCCATTTGATAGACCACCTGGGCGATCGAGCCTTCGATGGGCGCTGGCGTTATTCAACGCTGGTGCAGCAGGTGTGTGGAATGCCAATCGTGGGGTGCTACATGGTGTTGATACTCACTCTGCTCGCTCGACCCGGGAGGCCGAATGCAGATCGTGTTGCGCCAACTCGGTGTATCTTCGATGTATTGATGAACATGAACACGCGTCAGTTGGCCAGGCGTTATCTTACGCGATGGCTTGTGGGTGACAACTCTTCTATTCCATGCACGCTCTAATCTAGAACGATGACATGGATACTCTTCGGACCTACTACAACGTGAAGATGATGATTATGTAGCTTCCAACACCACGTTCATTCATTTTGCAATCACATTCGGGATCTGGGCGTCCGAGACCCTGCCATAACATCCAACACCATCGGCCATGGATCTAATACCAGATTGTTCGTGTCGCTTTGAGTCTTCTCCACTTAATTGAGGCAGCGTCGGGGTATCGGATGTACAGCCTCGTCCTGTTGGCTCGTTTTCGGCATACCGGAACTTGGGCTGGAGCTTGTATCGTTCGAAGCGAAGCGTCCATAGATAAGCGGTATTGGCGAATTGTAGCGTCAAAGATGGTACATATTGAGCGTGAAGTGAGCCGCTCCCCAATGGTCACGGCAGTGTTGCTTTTGGGGTGGTGGTCGGTAGCCAATGTTGTCCCCGTATAGTACTCTGCTGTGCAAGCGCTCACTGGCAGAAATGACTCATAGCAGAAGCCTCGGTCCAACGGCTATACCCCGGGTAGACATCCCCCGTTCTGGTACCAAGAGCTTACGCGGACTCCGTTCCGAATATTGGGTACAGTATGGGGTTGTTGAGATTCCGAGGTTGGGTCCGGCCGATATTTGGGTGGGAGATTGGTAATGCGCAGCCATCCACATGTAGTCGGGTCATCAAAAGAGAGAATCGTCGACTGGCCTGCGCCGAGACGCGTAGAGAAAGCGGCAGAACCAGACCGCGTGTCCATTGTGGGGCGTCATGGTCCCCGGTCTCTGAGTTGGCATGGGTGTTCTTACTGTGTATTCGAGCTTCGGCTTAGATGCACACCATCGTGGTTGTATATAGCCTAGTTTCAAAGGATGTTCGTGGAAGTGGAAGTGAGAGACTGAAAAAACGGGGACTGTTTGGTTTCGATATTCTTGTTCTTGTTCCACCACTATCGGAATATCTCGAGCACTGTCTCGCCATTCAATTGTATCTCGGCAGGAGCCTGTGCCACACGCCCACTCCCCCGGTATTGCTCAAATCTCAGTTGAGGACATCACTGGCAGGCCGCAGGCCCAAGCTTCAACTCGGTCTAGGTGGTTAGATTGATAGAGGATGGGATAGATCCACGGGCGCAGTATCGTGAGCCGGTCATTCTGCCTGGTATTGGGCTCAGCTCATCTGCTGATGGGGGTTCGGACTGGTTCTCTCGCGTCCAACTCAGGCTTGGAGTTGTGCAGGTGGTGGAATGCGGCAGACAGCCCGGGGTGGCGGGGCCTTTTCTCATTTTTCAGCTCATCCGCAGCACTGGAAGCAGCCCACATCGCGGACGCAGTACAAAAACAGTCCTATATTACACACAGAAATCTCGAAGAATGCACAAATACCGGACCCATATATCATCTCCACTACCCTCCTGTCATAGCGTACAAACCCCTCCCAACTCACGCCCCCCGCGCAGGCTGGCCAGCCGCGATGCTGTGCTGATACTCCCAACAGGCTTGCGTTCTATCCACGGTTTTGTAGGTCGAATGTCCTCGCAGATAGGATTCAGCCGCGTCTGTCGACTCCCGTCCCCCTGCGGTCCCACCACAGCGTTGGACCAAGCATCACAGACTTCTAGTGCTTTGCACGGCTTTACCTCGGGTGCACGTCCCGCTCGAAGGGTCCGCGTATCGTCATCCTCCGCCTCCATGTGTTCGCCAGGGCTGTCATCGCGTCTACTGGTTCCCTGGACAATCACCCCCGGCTCGCGGATGTTGCGCGCCAGCACAGGGGACCCGGGCATGGGGAAATCATCATCGCTGGCCTGAAAATTATTCATCCGGCGCAGCCGCGCTGGACGCGAGGGTGCAATATACGGCGCGTGTCGACGCGCGCTCTTGTTCGGATACAACTGTGTCGCGGCGATCGCGAGTACACTTCCCTCGGGGCCCTCCGCTGTACCGGAACGGTGGTCCAGCGACGGTGCTACATCGCAACCCGCAACGAGCTCGATGATCTTCAGGATGGCCGAGTCGGGAGTCTCAGCTGATGTGCAGGGCATGGATCGTAGTCGTGGTTGTGGTCGATTCAGACTGGGTAACACCATGTTCAATGGGGTGGCATTGGCCTTATATACATACGTGCGGCAACATCCGGCTGGGTCGCGCCCTTTGTTGTCCGATTGTGGATTGTGGACGTGAGCTATGCTCAGGAGTCAGTTGTGCGCGGGAGGTGGAATGTGGAAATCGAAATCAGCCGTTATTAGCAACACAATCGGTACCAATCTGGGGGTCTGCGTCGCTCGTTTCGCCCGCCACCAAACGGAAACGGAAATGCCTGCTTGCTTTCACACGTATAGGCCGCTAATGTCTCAGTGGGAGCAAAATGCTGCTGGAATATCGTATCAGAAGGTGACGCCAACCTCCAGTTGAGACATCATCAAAGTATCTCCTTTCCACCTTCGTGGAGCTCTCGATCACCCTCAAACTCATGATGCGATACAAACATCTCGACAAAACTGAATGACGTTCGGGGTGATGAGCAAAGCAGGAGACGCAACCGTGTGCGGCTCGAACGTGTGCGTGATGCTCTGCGATGTGAATGGCGTGTCCCTAGATTTATAGGTGCCGCGCCAGTATTTTTTACATAGGCGCATGTGTGCCCGGAGGAGCAGAGCTCTATCGCAACGTCTTTTCGCCTCTTCCCCGGCCGATGAGCCCGCGCCCAATCAGTAAACCGGTGTTACCATTTTGGTGACGCATATCAACTTGATTCATGTATATCTTTGATCCAGTGGCCATCAGAGCCCACTTATCATCCAATCCTGTTGCTGGCTTTACTCACGGCACGTCCCGACCCTGGTTAGCCTCCGACTCCTATGTAGTCCGGAAAGACAATTGCTGCGCAACGATGGCGTTTCGTGGTACGAGTCAATGGAATAAAGCCTCCTAGCTCTATGGTGTACATCGCATCTAGTATGGGTAATTATTTGATTGGGCTGGTTCCGGATTCAGTGAAACGTTCAATGACGCAAGACTTGACCCGCGTCATGTATGTATGCAATAGTTCAACCATCCCCGATCGCGACATATCTCGCAAGCCAATCAAAAATCTAGCATTCGCTTCCCTGCCACACGGGCACGTCATTGATCCAACTCTCTCGACATCCGACACACGCTCCCCCCCAATCCTGGATTGTCTCCATGGTTGCGACGCCTTTGTTGAGAGCATAATCTCTGCATCCTATTCGGGTTCCCAGCCCAGTGGCCATTACTTGCGATGTTGCAAGCTGCGCCGCTGACCACAATTGCTCACCGCGAGATAACATAACCAGTGATGAATGTTTGTGAACGTAGCAACTATCACATAACCCACGTTCCTAGGTATCATCGCCAGCTTATCGCGCGTGAGGTGCATCTGGGTGCGTCCAGCGCTCAATCGTAGATCACCGAGGTCGCCTTGCAGTTTCTTATCATCCACTCGCGCTTCCCGATATGGATTCAACCTCCCCTCCCACCTTCGCATGCAGGGAGATCAGACTTTCCGGTGCCGCATCAGATGAGGACGAAACACAAGTCTCTCATTTAAGCCAATGTTGTGTGGCTGCGTTCCCCACAATTCCTCGAGCTGGGCTCCACATTCACCTTCCAGGGCTCTTTCAAATATTGTACAGTCATGTTCCTTTTCACAGTACGTCCTTCCCATCACCTCCCTCAGCAGTCCCCTGATTTGGGTTCGCTCAGTTAATCTCTGTGGCCCTGGTCTTCCGGCTTGCGATTGCTCTTCCCCACAGCCCCATCGCGTCCCGGTCGGGGCCCTTGCCCCCACACATCCGTCACATCGCACACGACGAACGAACTGGAAGATATCTCGCTTATAGAGATGATGGTACGCTCGACGGCATGTATGAAACTCCGAAGAAGCCCAAGCCCGCTCCTGCGAAGGAGAAAGAAGCATCGCGTTGCTTCCCTTTGAGTGCGCCAGATGCTAAAAGCAGTGAGTTCTGATATTTTTTTTGGCTCGATTGGGTTGTTTACAATGGCTGTAGTGGGCGGTTGGAACAAGATCGAGGGGTACGCAAATAAAAATTGGGGGACTGGGAAGCGTCAGATTGCCGTGAATCCAGTAGAGGTATGTCCTCTATTTAAAGTGTTGACTGCACGCTGAAAGATTTTCAGTATGTGGATCAAAACGCTATGGTGTGTCCGGCCGACAAGGTCGTCGAGGTTGAATTCGTTGGTACGATCGTCCACACCTCGCACAGCGTGATATGACAATCTGCGCAGGTGGCTCAAATTGTATAGACACTAGACTCAATACCGACGGGAAGCTCGTCGGAACCAGTGGCATGGTGCTCTTGACAATCATACAGGGCTATCGAAATACTGCTGGATGGGTCATCACCAGTGCGCAACGTTCTCTCTACCTTGGTTGGCGTAGGGGTCAAACCGCCCACAGGAACATCAACCTTGGGGGCGGGCCTCAAAGTAAGCACCTCGTTCAAAATCCCAGGTATCGCGGACGTCGGCGGAGAAATTTCCACAACTGTAACACTTGAGAATTCTCTCGCCAGCTCGTGAGTGCACATGGGACATGGCCCCTTGGTATTTCACTCACTGTAGTCAGATTCGAGACCACCATCGATAACACAGTGAGCCATGAAATACGAGTTTCCGCTGCTGCGGGAAAGAGATGTAGTGCCGAAGTATATTTCTCTTCTTTTCACAGCATGCGTTTACATTGCTGATCACCCGCGACTCAGATTATCACTAAATCTTGCAACGTGATGGCGAAAGCCCGCCTTCGACAGACAGCAAGTGGGTGGGTCTGGTTTATGTACGATAACCCTGTGAGTACTCCAGCTTCTCTCTGCAGCTCACAAGCTCACTTTATGCTGACTCAGACTGGGCCTGGGGGACACCGCAAATGTGACAGATTTGCTATCCAAAGAAACACTGAGCTGATGATGCATTTCATGCAACAGGGGCGGTCAAGATTGACGCAGTCGTGAATGGCAACGAACGCTCAAGCTACATGGAATTCTCTGGATCGATGAAGGCCCAAGCTCAAGCAAAGTATGGGGCGACCTGTAAATAATTACTCAACATTCATAATTTTTGTAAAACCGGTTGTATTTGTTCCCCATCCGCAGGATCTTAAGATATCTAATTAGGCTACGCCTCATATCTATGCATATAGTGTCACGGCTCCTTGACGTTGACTAGGGTTTCCGCGACCTACTCAGTGTCCCACACTACTTTACGATTCACGATCGACATATTTACCGCACACCCCAACCCCAGCCACTTCCACTCGAGTGGATGCCCAGGACAAAAGTTGAGCGGTCTAGAAGGTCTATGAGCAATATGTTCCTCAGCTAAAATGGGATCATATCTCGTCGCGAACCCATCTAAGCCATGACTTGGGTCTGGGGGCAGCCTGAGGTGCTTCAACATGACGCGCAGCCGCGGCCCTCAGACGGCCGTGGTGCGTCTACACATGACAGAGCGGTCCGAGCGCGGACCGGGTGGCTTATTCGCGCACTGATCCACGTGCGCACGTGGGCGGCAACCCGCCAATGCCTCGGTACCGCACCAGCGTTTCTGACAACGCCATCACGGAGAGACAGTTTCAGCTTTCAAGAAAACACTTGGCACACATGTGCACTCAGTATTCAGTGCTCGTACTCGAGGTTCGTTTGGGGCGCTGAGAAAACGTGCCACCACTCATAACTTGAATCCCATAGCTCCACTATACACCGCCTAGTAAGTAGATATGTTTCTGACTGCTGGTTGCACACGGGAACTGGAATTTGAAACCAACCTCCGATATCGCCTAGCTCATGTCCTCTGATAACGAAAACCACATTGTTCAGATTGATCTCAATGAATTTCAATTGAATAATTTCACCGCAGAACAGCCACCTTGCCTCAACAAAGCATCAACCCGAAAGCCAATGCTCATCCCCAGATGCTCAGAACCGCGAATCTATACCACTGGGCGTACCAGCAGTGTCGTGTCACAAGTTCAAGAATACAGATATTCCTTACGGTCAGCGCTGCTCATCACCCGGCGCTCTCACGAAAATGAATCACGGATGCCGATTTCAGGACCCCGAAGACATCTAAAGCAGCCAAGCCATTGCCCCAAATTGGAGATATCAAGTTCACAGATCTTATCAGATAACTATCTAGACCACTGATGCGCCCAACCTTGCTCCTCCTGGGGCGACGACAGACAGGGAAATCAATGCGGGCAATCCAAAATCAGATTCGCTCGAAACACGAACACTCCATATAAGCTCACCCCCCGCGGATCCGTCCATCAATCGCTCGAGCTGGGCTCCTCCTGTCAACATTCGCCCTTCGTCACTTCCGATTCCACTTCGCGATGTTCCTTCTCACGGTGTGTCTTTCTATCTGCCTCCATTAAGATGTCTCTGAGCGGGATCTGCACAGTTTATTCCTGTGGTTCTGGTCCTACAGCTGGCAACAGCTTTCCCTCACAGCCCGGTCGCGTCGTGGTCTGAGTTGCCTCCAGACGTCAATCACATCGCTCATGACGAGCGTACTGGAGAGTATCTCGCTTACCGAGCTGACAATACCGTAGTCGGTGGCGTTTATGACGCTGTGGACAAACCTAACCCCATGCCTGTCCCTCCACCGGCGAACGAAACCTCGAGCTGCTTCCCTTTGAGTGCCGCAGATGCCAAATCAAGTGAGTCCCGGTGCCTATTGGATCCACGGAGATGAAACGGCTGCAGTGCTGGGTTGGAACAAACTCGAGGCATATGCAAACAAGAACTGGGGAACTGGGAAGCGTCAGGTCGTTGTGAATCCAACGGAGGTACGTCCCCCATTGAGAGTGTGATGCCATATTAAACAATCTCTAGTACTTGGAACGGAACGCTATTGTTTGTCCGACTCACAAGGTTGTCGAGATTGAATTCGTTGGTATGATTGTTTGCGCTCGGCATGGCGTGTATCGACAATATATGCAGGCGGATCAAATTGCCTATCTGACAGGGTTACCGCGGAGGGGAGGCTTGTCGGAACCAATGGCACCGTGCGCTTGACCCTCTGGCAGGGCTATAGCAATTCCGCTGGCTGGACTGTCACGAGTGCGTCGCTTTCAACTGTGCGCACGTTGATGAGCCAGGCCCAACCTCTTACGTTCAGGAACATCAGCCTACGGAGTATCCGGTTCAGTTACAGCCACTTTCAAAATTCCGGGAGTTGCGGACATCGGTGGCACAATTGACGGAAGGGCAACTATCACGAACGATCTGGCCAGCTCGTGAGTGCGCACGGGCGTCTCTGTGTCAATTTCCACAGACTTGCCCTAGATTTAACACACGCGTTGATAATATGATGAGTCAAGACTTGTGGGTGACCTCGGAAAGAGGCAAAACCTGCTATGCGAGAGTGTGTTTTATCCCCCCCTGGAGATAGCGCTCTATTGATGACCCACCACTCAGATGAACACTAAAACGTGTAACGTTATGGCGAAAGGCCGACTTCGTCAGACAGCGAGCGGGTGGATCTGGTTCAACTATAATGTGCCTGTGAGTACTCATACCTCCGGCAGAGCCTCACGAGCTGACTTGAACGCCACTTAGACTGGACCCGGAGGACATCGCAAATGTGAGAGAATGAGAAAATTCCACAGAACGTTCCATGCTGATCTATGGATCAATAGGGGCAGTCAACATCGAGAGAGTCCTCAGCCTCGATGACCGCTCAAGCTTCCTGGAATTTGTTGGGTCGATGAAAGGTCAAGTTCGGACCAAGTATGAAGCCGTTTGTAAAGGTCAGGCTCAATGACCGCTCAAGCTTCCTGGATTCTCTTGGATCGATGAAAAGTCAAGTTCGAACCAAGTATTGAGCCGCTTGTAAACAGTCTTCCTGTTTTCGTAGACTTGCAGATAAAATGGCCGTTGAGCGGCCGCATGTATTCGCCATGGTTTTGAAGGGCGCTTTCACATTCAAATGGCTAGACTTCCACACTATCTTTTGGCGATAACGCACGTGGCCCACCCCCCAAACGGTGTGGCTCGGAGGCCTGGACGCTGTATTATGGCTGACCCCAAAATTACGGTGGCACAGGCCGATAGTTAGCGCTAATCAGTGTAGGTGCAAGTGAGATAACCGATGAGCTTGGGTGGGATATTAGCTGATGCTGGTAAGTTAGCACATCCCTCAGACTGTCGATGTTGTTCATGCTAGCGCAGTTCATCATGGACAACTAGCACTGCCAATAAATGTGTCCTCATTATATAACCTCTGGAATTTACCCAAAGCGATCAACCCACAATCCAGCATAACATTTGCTCATACTCATTCAATCTCTCTACCAATTAACGATGTATCGACCTCCCAACCCACCCTTGAAGAACTACCCCGGTCCCTCACCACCCCGCAGAACACCTGCATATGGCCAACCAGGATGGGGCGCTGACCAGGGCGCTAATCAGGGCACCAACCGCCATCCAGACGGCCTGCAACCACGCGCAACGCCCTTGGCGGGCCCACCGCACAGAGACGCCCGCCAACAGGGTGTTCCACTGAGACAGGATCGGCACGAAGCAAATTCTGTTCCCCGGCGACGAACCGACGATCAACGGGCACAGCAATATAATCTCCAACCAGGACCTCTCAATCGGGATCCAGTTGCATGGCGGGAACGGTCGCGAGCACTCTTGGATTCCATAGTCAAGGAACCTCCATATGGTGCCAATGTTCCGGCTCCACTGAATGATGAACCACCGCGATACAACCCTGGCACCCCTCAGACGCCTCATGCTACCCATGGAACCGCTGGAATAGCACCAAACTGGCCTGTGGGGTACCCTGGCGGTAGAGCTGCTCCAGGCACCCAGCGAGATCCTAATGCACGGCCCCCAGATGCGCAGCCGAGGCGAAATCATCCCAACCCGGGGGGACGCACAGCCGCAACTTGAAGTTGCTCAAGCGCCGAGAGCCGATGCCGATGTTGTGCCAAGCGGGCAGGCACAGACTACCCCTGCCCGCCCGAATGCCCGATCGCGGCGCAAACCCCCCACAAATCGCTAGGAGCATCGAATCGATCCGGAAGGCGGTGCGGGAACATGAACCCGACATGCACCACCTCGATTTGACTCTCTATGTATAGTATACGACAATGGTGTTAGTTTATTGGCTTGTGTTCCAGAGGTTCATTTATACTTTGAGTTGACGATGATGATCATGGAGTTCGAGTGTATAAATTTGTCCATGTCTTGCACGCGCTTGGGGGACCAACAACACACGCGTCCCGCTGCGGTTCCAACGGGATCACTAGAAGGTAAATGCGACCGCTCAGCAGCCATTCATTTTATTTGCATATTTGCGAAAGCAGAATGACTATTTACAAATGGCTTCGTACTTGGAACGAACTTGAGCCTTCATCGACCCAGCAAATTCCAGATAGCTTGAGCGTTCTTCAACGGTGATAAGCTTGTCGATGTTGACTGCCCCTATGCATATAAATACATCAGCATAAAGCTTCCTGTGGCTGAATGTTCGTTCTCGCACATTTACGATGTCCCCCAGGTCCAGTCTAAGCCATGTACAAGTCAGCTCGCGAGATTCCGCGGAAGCCACGAATACTCACAGGCGCACCGTAGTTGAACCAGACCCACCCGCTCGCCGTTTGCCGGAGTTTGCCTTTCCCCATCACGCTACATGTTTTAGTATTCATCTATGTGACGGTTCATCAGCAGAACGCATTGGAAAGGGGAAAGACAACATACCCTCGCAAAGCACATTTTGCCTTTGGGAGAGCTCATCCATAAATCTTGGCTCATAAAATTGTCAATGCGGGTGTCGAATCTAACGAGAGTGAGCGGAAGTTGATGTAGATATGACCCGCGTCTACTCACGAGGAGGCCAGCGAATTCGTGATATCTACGGTCGTGGTAAGAGATCCACCAACGTCCAAGACTTCCGGAATATGGAAGGTAGCTGTCACCGTGACACTAACCCCGAAAGCCGAGGACTCTGTGAGTACGGGATCAGTCTTCAGTATGCGTGCGAGCGAGTGCGACGCACTGGTAACAGTCCAGCCAGCAGAATTACTGTAGCCCTGGATGAGGGTCAAACGTATAGTGCCATTTGTATCGATCAGTTGTCCTTCCACATCAAATCTGCTATCAATGCAATTTGATCCGCCTGTGTGGACTGTGAGTTCATGCCATGTGAGGTCTGAACAATCATACCAGCAAATTTAACATCGACGACCTTATCGGTCGGGCAGACTATAGCAGTGTTGTCCAGGTACTGGAATTATCTAGCATGTTGTCGTGTTCTCGATAAAGGGCCTACCTCTGGTGGATTTATGACAACCTGACGCTTCCCTGTTCCCCAATTCTTGTTCGCGTGTGCCTCGATCTTGTTCCAGCCCACCACTACGGGTGATTGATGAAACCAATTGGGCCAAATAATACCACGACTCACTGCCTTGGGCATCGGCCACGTTCAACGGAAAGCAGCGCGAAGGGTCGGCCCGTTTACCGTGAACGAAAGCAAGCGCAGATTCGTTAAAACTCCCGTAGAGTGAACCGTCATCTCGGTAGGCGAGATAGCTTCCGGTGCGCTCGTCATGGGCGATGTGATTTACATCTGGAGGAAAGGGTCCAGATGGCGACGCGACCGGGCTGTGAGGAAAAGCTCTCGCCAGGTGAAAGAACAGAGCCACAGGAATCAACTGCACAGGTCTTGTTCAGAGATATCCAGGTGGGTGCAGGTGGAAAGACACACCGTGAGAAAGAACATCGCGAGGAATCGGAAGGGCGAGTGAAGGACGAATGCTGACAAGGGGAGCCCAGCTCAAGCGTTGTGATGTGCGGGTCCGCGGGGGGTGGGCTTATATGGAGTGCTCGTGTTTCGCGCGATCTGATGTTGCATTGTGTGCATTGATTTCCCTGTTTCCCTTCGAAGTTCGACCCAGCTTGGAATGTTATCTGATAAGATCTGCAGGCATTGATTATCTGCAATTTTGAGGCGATGGCTTGGCCAGATTTTGGTGTGATTCATCTCGGGAGAGCTGGGGCCCTCTAATTGGATTTATATCGGAGGGTATCCCGGGCTCCCCGGTTGATGGGCCAGCACTGATTGCAAGGGGTCCTTGTATTTTTAGAGTCGCCTGGCCACGGGGAACATAGTGCCGATTCAATATTCAAACTGGGATGTTGAGTAATTGGGAACTAAGCGTTTGCTTCCGGGTTGATGCTACAAGGATTGTGTAAGGAAAGTAGCAGTACGTGTTTCTGGACGCGTCTTGCTATCATCCCGAGCCGAGAATATGAGCTAGGCGTTATCAGAGATATACACGCCTAATCCTTAGTTTGAAATCCGCACATTCTTGTTAGGGTCGAAACGAGAGGTATTTTTATGTAGGCCCCCGGGATGTGTTTGGCAAAATGTTTTCTTGATTCCCCGAATGAACCCCGTGCCGACACATGTGCGCCAAGCGTTTCCTTGAAACAGCCTCTCTGTGATGGCGTTGTCAGGAACTCTAGTATGATACCGAGGCGTTGCCGCCCACGTGTGCGGACAGGCGGCATATTGTTGTCCTGCAAGAGCGCCAGGGATTGCGGCTGCGCGCCACGCTAGAGCACCTCCTGGTATTTCGGCGATCATGGGGGTTGAACGTTGAACATCATCTGAGCCTTTGTCAGTGCAGCGAATTCCAAGTAGCTCTTTGAAACGAGTACCAACGAATACAACCTCAATAGCCTCGCCAGCAGACCACGCCAGAGTTCAGCTCAGGCACTGGAAATCCTTCAGCGCGTTTTCGCACTTTCAATTGACAAAGAACATACTTCTATGGATCCAGGACGGCCCGACGCTTCTTGGTTCTCTGATTGTTGTTCGCACACACCTCATTCCTGTTCCAAGCCTGGCACAACCATTCTTCGCAGCCCGGTCGTGGTCGGAGCCCCATGACGAGCATATTAGAAGGCACCTTGCTTATAAATGTGATGATACACTCGACAGGGTTATGAGACTTCGAGTAAGCCTATCCTGGTTGTCACACAGGAGAGAGATTCCTGGACATCCACAATTTGAGCAATGGGCGCCGGGCGCTGGACATGCCCAGACGGTCCACGTGCGTGATGAGCGGTGCGAAACCCGAGTCAAAAGCAGAGATTGTGCTCTTGGGAGAATGTCCAAACCACAGAGGGAGTCCGCACGTGTCGGATGGCGAGAGATGTTGGATCAATGACGTGCCTATGTCGTGGGTACGCGAATGCTACACACTTAGATTTTTGATTGTCAGATATGTTGCAATCAGGGATGTTTTGCATGCAGATTGGATCTCTGGCATCATTTGAACGTCGGAGTCCGTCCTATTTATTCGTCAAACAGCTGTCTATCTCAGAGAACTGAGACTAAGACGCGTGTCATAGACCTGGACGCCTCATTTCGCATCGAACCACACTACCGAATGCCGTGGATTAGCAAAAGGCGGGCCGGCGGGGGTCGGTATGTCCCACAAGTGAGAAAGGCAACCTGAGGATTGGATGATAAGTAGATCGGGTAGGTTCCCTCTGCCCGTGGATGAAATAAGTATGTGGATCGGGATCATGAATCAGGTTGATACGCGCTGGCACGCTGCTGTGCGTGTACACCAAAATAGTAAACGCCCCGCGCATCAGCTGAATTTCTATGTAGACTTGATTATCATTGAGCCCGCTGCGGGCTGTCATGTCGCGCCGTGGTTGGGTCGCAGGCCGAGAGTTGCGGATGGGTCGATGTTTGGTGGCGTTATTTGCAGCCATCTCACTCCGCTAACACCCACTCCCTACGAATATCGCATCTTCATTACATAGCTTTGTAAACGAATCGGCACTACGCATGTCCAGCGCATAGCATTCCTAGACTGTCGATCCAATATAGTACTCAGCCCGGGATTGGTCAACAAATTACCAGGAATACAAGTAAAGCACTTGTCTCGCATCTTGTGCAGTTCGCTTTTCTTGAAATTCGGCTGTTTTAATGTAACGGTTCGTCTCAGGCTCTCTCTTTCTTTATCTCTCATGTGTAATTGTTGCGCTATCGTTGTCGCCACAGAAACCTTGTCGAGTCAACTCAGACTCACCTGCTCGACATGATAGGGAACAAGGAGACCAGCACCGTATCTGCGAGACTGGAGGTAGCTGATGTTCAGAAAGTTCCAGGTATACACTGCCCCGAAAGCAGTCCCACGGATGGCACCACACCCACCGTTTTTTTTGCACCGCACTTACGCCCTGACATCCTTCGAGTCAACACCCATTTATCGCGCTTTCGCGCTCATCAGCATAATGATTTTACACAACGGGCGTCTCGGGCTCGCATCGTACATTGCACATCGTAATGTAACCCATAGGAGGCACTCGAATCATTGGAATACCTTTCAACTGACGATCATGTTACAGCACATCTCTCGAAC
>QGOG01002312.1:0-12392 GCA_003313185.1 Collybia sp. MG36 | reverse complement strand
AATCGACAGCCCCGAGAACGCCGCGCCGCTCTTGGGTGGGGCCTTGCTGGCCAAACCCGACATGTGGCGCTCCTTGTTCTGGAGCGAGAGCATGGCGCGGTGCTCGGGGTATACTTCCTCTACGTGTCGGGCGATTTTTCCCAGGTCCTCCATCCGTCGTGTAGAACCCTCCTCCTTTATCCACCGTGCCGCGTCCTCATTGGCGCATTTCCACGGCGCCTCGAGTTGCGGGTCTGGCTTGACTCCTTGCATGTTTCCGAAAATTTGCTCAATCTCGGTAAATTTGCGCCGTCCTTCCTGCTTGGCTTGATCGTGGAGTACGTCCATGATGAAGTAGCCCAGATGCCCGGGCCGGGCAAGATTGACGGAATTGTCAGTTATCTGTTTACGTTGCTTCTCAGTCTCGCTCCAGGCGGGTGGCCGCTTATTGTATTTGTATGTGTCGGCTTGCAGCACTTTGGCGCGGACCTTGAGCCCTGATTTTTGTCCATCTAGCGCCATACAGAACCTGGGCGAGGTACCGTTCACAAGGATTGACCAACAACAACCAGTCACTTACATATGCGCAAGCCGGATTGTTTCCTCATGCCGGTATCCCTTGGAATAAATTGCGATGTCGTGGAACTTCGAATATTTACCAACTACCGTCTGATCGAAGATGCCCCCGAGCAAGTACCTTTGGGTGGCCCGAAGGCGGCTCTCGGGCGACATGTCCACAACCCTTTCAAGAAAGTCGGACACCATTTCTGTGTGTTCGTTGAAGTTATCCCGCATATTAGCCGGTTGGTGGGAGTATATCAGTGGGGCATTTGTGAAATTTTCGACCAGTTGCGGCTGGTAAAGCAATAGCCCCTTGTCGCCGTCATAGTCGCCTGGGCATCCGCCTTGTCAGCGGGATGCAGATGAAAAAATGGGCTCAACTTACCCCCTGCAAGTAGGTCTGCAGCCCGGCGGTCGCCTTGGGTCGGCAAGATGATCACGTCAGTGAGGTTGTGTAGCTCGGGTCTATCGACTGCTGTCCACTACGGAGAAGGATCAGTAAAGTAAAGTTCAGCGCGAAGCCTATAAGCACACCGCCTGGGTATCCGTAGGAAGTTTGCACGGATGACGCGTGACGAGGACGGGACCCAATAAAACATCCGTGTCAAATGCACCTGGCACTTTGATATTCGCCGTCGAGGATTTAAAGAAAATTTCACCAGGTTTCAGAACACCAAATGGGTCTACCCCATCGGTTAGACAGCAGCAGTGTCAAAATGGACTGGATCCTCGCCTGGGATCAAGAATGCAGTCACCGACATCGGAATGTCAATACGGCACGTTTCAACATAATTCTTGATGGATGTTTCGATCACACTCTTTATTTTTTGGCGTAGAATGGGGCACTCCTGGGGTGTAAACCCAGAATCGAGGAGTGTCATGGCCGTCTCCTCCAGTGACGATGGACACCCGCTCACATCATCCCCCCACCACGCCGAGGACCGCTGGTCCGGGTCTACCTGCAGTAGTCCGTCTTCATCTTCCTCCATTTCCTCGGCATCGCGCTCGGAGTATCCCATCGCACGAGCATAAGTGGGGTTCTCGCGCGCGCGGCGAGCGGGCATGACGCCCCCGCGCTGGCAAAGGGCACGCCAGAGCACCCGCATGGCCTCCTCGCCCTGCCACTGAAGAAGCGGGGAGATCGATTCATCGAGGCTCTGCCTGAGCAGTTCGATGAAGACAGCAGCTGGGACGCCATTGTCTGCTAGGTTGGTTATGGTTTCAATGGAGAGCCTCGACGGGCTTCTGGCATGGGATGCGCGTAACACATCAACGACCAGTTGTGCGCGATCAGGTTTCGAGTATTTGATTTTGATTTGAGACGGTCGAAGGCCGATCCGGGGCACCTCTGATTTGTCTTGAGTATCGTGGATCAGAAGGCCCTTCAATCTCCATTATGAGCTTCATATTTTTGGAGTATAATGCAACTAACTTTTGCCCCCTTGACACGCACTTGAATGGCCGAGTGCTGCGCCACCCACCCAAACCGAGAGCACAATCGCTTGTGTGCTGCGGTGTTGATGGTACCAGCTCCGTCTGTCATGTCGCTCCCTTCCAACGAGACTACAGTCATGTAACAGGTTCTAAGATAGGAACAGAGAGCGTAGCAAGAGACTGACCGATATCATCCAGGATTGTGATCTGACTATCTTCAAGCTCGATTCCAGGAGCAGAGTTTGATAAACCCAACGTATAACGCGAGGCCCACTTCGTCATGGTCTAACAAGCAATGAATATATAGTGTACGAAGGAGAAAGTTACAGACCTGAGGATTTTTATTCATGGGATTGTGCCAGTCGAGGAACTCGGAGATAGTTAAGGCATTTGGGACTGCCCCTACCTTTATTTGCAGATTTCGAGCATCGAAACCCTCATTAGTCTTGAAATAAAAAATGGTATGGTCTTTCTCATAGAAAGCCCGAAATACCCCGTTACATAAGATGAGAGGCCGAACCAAGAAATCGAACAGCTCTTCAGTGTTTTTATTGAAGATGGGTTTTGAAAGCTTCAAGCGGAATATAGATTTTGAGCCGAATCTTCGTGCAAACTGGGTAGAAGGCCCCAGTTCGGCAGGCTCAAGGGCGATCTTGTATTTTTCTTCAGTGGTATCAAGGAGCGTGCCACGGAAAATGACTCTCCCCCCGCATGCTCCAGGCGGCTGCTGGTCGCTGAACCCGAGCCCCGCGTACGGATCGGTGCGGAGCGCTTCCTCCTCAGCGTCAAATTCCGACCAGGGGAACTATGTGGACGGTTAGAGGGGGAGTCAAACAACCGTATGACCAACCTTGGCAGCCATTTCCTTGGAGGATACGGAATGCGAGCCAGGGTCCTTGACGGTAGTGTATGGCGCCAGGAGGATCGGCGCTGTGCGTGGGACTGCCTGAGCGTTGGGTCCGAGTTTTGCGATTTCATCAAGGCTTTCCAGTTGAATTTGTTCGTGCCGGATGCGACTCCGCGAAACAAGTCTCGCGATTTCATATTGAACGCCGTACGGTAGATTCCTCTTATCATAACAATGTTGCAGTCTCGTATGATGGGCCTACATGATTGAAAAATTAATGGGATATGTGCAGGAGGAGATACACGACTTACGACGACAATAGGAGACTCGAGTGATGAAAATGGTGCATCTTCACCGGAAGACACTTTCAAAACTTTTTGTATGGTTCCACCGTGCGGATCTTCTGACTTTCGTTTGCGGCCGATAATTAGGGCTGGTTCGTGGGAGGGTGCTACAATACGTTGAGCCGCACCATCAGGTGTGTATTTTTGTTGAGGGGTTACCATCGGCATAGCGAATAAGATTATCTATACTTAATTCGCCTCCGAAATCGGTCTAAATGGTTAAGATCAGTGATCATGAACCTCGATGAGCTCGGATGCACACACGAATGAGGAGGAACCTGATGAACCAGTAGTAGCCTGTGGTGAGACAGTGGAAGGAGGCCCCCCACCGCTGGTCTGCGACATCACTCAAATGCAGAATTCCCTTGTTATCAAATTATACGGAAACTTGGCCTCGGATTCCCAGCGAACTGTGGTGGAGAGGGATAAAAAACGCGTCCGAGTCGAGGGGTGTGTTTCACGCGAAGCAACTCGAAGACCAACCAACTTAATAATAATAGCCGCGAGGCTGATGCCATATTCAGGCATATAATCAATTCATCGTCAAAACGCGGAATTATAAGGTTGTATTATCTATCGCAACCGTCCTGATAGTGTTAAATAATCTTATCGTTTCCTCACCACCTTTTTTCTCTTTCCACCGGCTTTGACGGTGGGCAACCGTGTAATGCCCTCCTTGGGAGTGGATGTCCCACTTCCAGTTACCTCAGATGTAGTCGTTGACGAATCATCATCGACATCAGGCTCAATATCATCTTCAACAGATGGGGCAGGACGCTTCATTCGGTTGAGAATGGTCATAAATATGTTCTTGAAGAGGGAAATAAACCAGGTGGTGCCAATCGTAGGTCGGACAGCCGTAGTTGAGTCGAGCGGATGAAGTTCGCCCGAGGGGTCGAGCTAGAACAGGATGGACGCGAATAATTACTAGTCCGTTATGGTGACCAAAGACTGCACTCACAATGTAAACATTTGGACCCTCTACAACCATATCAATGCTTCTCCCACCACTGGGGTTTCCTTCGTCATCCACCCTTTGTGGTCCGCCCAAGCTGACGCGGACCTGTGCAACGGAAATCAGCTGGCAGGAGTCGAATCCTGGTCATGTACACACCTTGCGTTTTCCTTCAATCAGTGTCATTTTTGGACCCCATGCTGCCAACCGAGCCTCCCTGGTGAACCGCTCAATACGTTCCAAATCCATTTTATGATTCATACGCTGAACCAGGAGCTGTAGTCCAGATGTCAGGAGGATAAGGAACACGAAAACCGACTAGGTACATCAACAAGATGTTAGTCTACAATTTGGCCCACAAAAGAGGATTTAACGAACCCCGAGACCAGGACGAAAACGTTGATAATAGTAGCCAGTGCCGCGCCATTTCGGTACACCGTTTTTGTAAAAGAAATCGTATCTGCGAAACCATGTATTTTGGTGTCTCGTTTTCAAGATTCTCATGAAATCGGTTGTACCGTTTTCTGTTTTCCTTGTTGCGCAAAATGGTTGCCACAACACCTAGCCTTGCAAACCGTTCATGGATGCCTTTGAGATTGGGATTTTTATCAGGACTGTCTTGGTCAGAACCTAAAGTTGCGAGTAGGATAGGGCGCTTACTGGAGCTGCATGCTCATCTTTCTATAGGCTTTGGCAATCTCGTTCGTTGTCGCCGTCGATGGAACATCCAACCATGAATAAAAGGTTGTGCCTTTGCCTTCTGCGGTTTCGACAGCGCTGACGAGGTCAAAGATTTCGTGATCTTCCTAGGTGGTTTATGGTTCGTTGATTGGTATATAATAATCGTCCATGCTAGCCATTATAAATCACCTTTTCCCATCTAAACAGAGATTGTCAATCGCATGTAGCACTGGGGTGAGGCCATACTACGCACGCAGAGACAACCGTTGCCAGAACGGCTAATAGTGATATTAGGAAGAAAATTTTCATGTTTGGAGAGCAGGACACGAAGTCGATAGGCCTGAAGACAACCAGGAAGCTAGGAACAATTTGGTATGAGGCAAGCAGCGTTTTGAATTCTTGCCAGCAGCAAGCACCAGCACGTGACGAACCCTTACCGGTGTATCATCGATGTCCATCACTTATGTTCAGGTCCCCCCTGTCCCGGTTCCATCAAGTCGCCTCGAATCACAAGCGGGACATTTATATGGCCCCACGCCGACGATGCACAACATGCGGCTCTAAACAATGGCACAAGGAGCCATCCAGTGGACTCATCGCCTGCTCGGAAGGGCACATCCTCCAGGTGTGTCTACTTAGATCTCCCACAGGTAGACTGAAAGGCGTGGCGATTGTGTTTTCAGAATTACCGTCATGAAGTCATTGAAGCGGAGCAGGCGGGCCCGCACGCAATGAAGAAACGCACGTTGAAAAGCGGCAGGAAAAAAAAGGAGACGCAGAGCAAGGCCAATCCTGAATGTGAGCACTTGTATTCCGTGTCATGGGTGCAATTATTCGCCGTATTTCAAATGTTCTGTTGTACCACTCTGACGAATTTGTAGTGTATCACGGGGCGCTTGGCCGTTCCCTTTATTTTCAATGTACTCAATACATTCTTCGCACCCAGATTGTGGCAGTGACAAAACTCTGGGACCTCCCACCTGAATTCGAAGTAATTATTTACTTTATCGGGGTGAGTGTAACCCTCACACCCAGAAGATCATCTGTAGAGACATTTGGGCGCTGCATCTTGAGCTACTTCCAAATTCATTGCCTGCAGAGCCGCATGACCATGCACAGGAGAATCAGGATCCTGAAGATGATGATCCTTTGATAGTGGGGAAGGGGATGGGGATGGGGAACCCGACCCCTGAAACCGAAGCCAAGAGCACTCCACCCCCACCTTTACCCAAGGAGGAGAATAATGATAGTAGGAGTGGGCCTTCCTTCAGCGATGAAGAAGACTATAATGTAGGAGATCCAGACGAAGAGGATCCAGAACTAGCCGAGCTGCTTCGGGAGAACTCTGAATCGAGTGCTTCTGAGGACGAGAGCGGTGGGGATCAAGGGCGCGTCCCCACGGAGGAGACCAGAGGAAATAGAAAAGCAAAATACCAATACGAAGGTCTTTCCAGCACTGTCGTCGTGCTCATCCTGGGATTTTGGACGCTCCGGATACCAATCTTGTATCGCGATGTGATAATGTGGGTCATATCCCCCCTACCTGTTCTCACTCTTGATCCGATGCAACAGGGCCATTGAGTCATACGATCTTCCATACCTCGATGCTATGCGAGTCCTGCCCAACAACCTCGCTGCGCACCTTACCAAACATAAGATCCAAGCTTTGTCCCCGCATGCAAGTCGCCATCATGATATCAACACTCCGAATATCGTTGATCATGCTCGCTGACAGCACGCACCCGCAGCCAGCTTTCTTCATATACTGGCTTCGAGACTTGCCAGGAAAATGTATTCCGTATATGGCATTCATACCCCCGAAGCCAATGCGGCACCTATTTTATGGAGGGTGACACAAGCCCTTGGTGGATCGCGTACGTTCCTTCGCCACCTAACTCCTAAACATAATATTCGCGCTTTGATACTATTTCCAGCCGTGTTGTATGGGATGATTAAACGTTTATCACAGAGCCTATCACTCCCTCTGACAATCCATCATTCGCTTGCACCAGAATTGAAAAAGACAAAGCCGCACGATCCAGAGGGACACAGGTATGATAACGTGGCACCCGAAGTAGGGTTTGTAGCTGCTGCAGTTATTGTGCTGCAGATGGTGTATGGTTTGGACGGGAAATCGAGGTGTGCCTTGCGTCACCGAGACCATCCTACCATGTGTGAAGCTGATATATGGGGATCCGCAGATATCCGTGTACTGTGGGCGATCCGGCTTGTGCGCTCGCCCGAGCGGACGAATACAGAGTGAGACTGAGGGCAATCGAGGATGGTGAATTTCGCTTTGATTCTCGGAGATCAATGTGAGTGATGTAGATCCGGGGATCTACCTTCCCAAAGTTTGAGTTTGATGATAGCCCCCTCCTTACAGGAACGTGGGCGAGATGAGCGAAGACACGGTGGATGATTACCTAGGATTCTGCGAGCGGGCATTGCTGGGCTCGCTAGATGGTGAAGGTCTGTAGCCTGGCTAGATCGCGTTGATGGTTGGCTAATATGACAGCAGCTGATGTTGTGGACAAATATTTTCCTTTGCCGGAACGTCACAGGGGAGATTCGGCCAAAACGAGAGCTGATCGATTACGCCGTTGTGCTGCGATGATGGTGCTAGGCAAGGATGGGTTCGAAACAGGGGTACTCCGGCCCGGAGAAGGATGTCGGATATACAATGGGAGGGATGTGAGTGGGAGTGTGGCTGAGGAGTACGAGGAAGTAGTGAAGGTGGGTGCTCAGTGGTCTAAGGTTGGAGAAGAATATTTGGGAGGGGTGGTCGAACAACTACAACGACGACTGATGCGTCGATGTCGGCGTGACAATGTGTGACCATTTTGGTGTTGTCATGTTGCAAATATAGAAATCATTTAGAAGTCTCTGAGTCTCGACGTCGCATGTTTTGTTTTTCACTGATCAGTCTGCTCCGAGTCCCTGCTTAGTCCCACACTGACTCTTTCCTTCCATTCCTCCCCTTCTCCTCGTCCCCATCGGCCCCAAGGCCCTCCTTCGTTAACGTTCTTGCCGGCGTCTACCTCGCCGCCGCCACACTTCCTCACACCATCTAATCTCACCTTGTCATTTGTGTTTTAATGTCAACCTGAGTTTCCTCTGCTACGAACCACATCAACTATGCGTCGCTTCACCGCAGTTTTTTCCTCAAAGCGCGACAAGAATGACCTGGCTGTCGTCGCACACAGTCAGCCACCCCCGCCGGCCACTTCAGCTCGCCAAAAGTCGCTCAAACGCACCCTTGTTTCCCCTACAACACCCGCTCTATCATCGACACCATCGACGCCCCAACTCAGTGATCCGACCCACTCTTCCTCAGGCTCCTCCACAGGGTCTGCGAGTCTTAGCTTACAAACTCCAGACGACGAGCATGTCGTGGTTGCACGTAACCCAACCATCAAGTCCTGGAGATCATGGCTCGGTGGAAACAAATCTGCGCCCACAAAGCATGTCAAACCGAACGATTGGGACAAGCAAATTTCGCCCGAGTGGCAGTCTCGCCCCCCACCCCGTTTACGTCCGCCTCCGTCAGGCAACCGAGCAAAGACCACGGAGCCGTCATCGGACCTCGACACTTCGTCCGACGAATATGACGAGAGTCTTTCAGCTTCTCTCCCCCACCACCACAACACAACATCAACCGTGGTGACCCCGTCGTCTTTAGCTCATGCCCAGCGCTGGCTCCATTTCTTTACCCACAATAGTCTTACACCATTGCCCACTACCTCATCCCCTTTTGCACATCAAACGTCTACCCTATCCTTCCCTAGGTCCTGCCATTCGACACCTCCTCGTCGGCAGACCATGGAATCTTCCTTGCACAAGCGTCTCTTACTCAAGCGGCTAGAGAGCTTTACTCAGCCCCTCACTCGTGCCGAGGAACTCTCCATAGCCCCGTATAGCACCCATGCCATACCTGAATTTGTTGCACGAAGCCCAGCGTCCATTGATGAATCGATGCCACATAGGTTGACGAAAATTTCTCCGAGCAGTCCGGGCGTGCAACGGTGGATCTCACGCCCATGCTTCGAAGATCGTTTTGACGAGTTCATCCCCATTGACGGAAATGTCACTCGCCGGCGTGTCACTGGAACCGCCTTCGCTGTTGCAGCACTCGAATACCCCGAGCTCCTTGATCTCATGGCTGGATTCGAATTCGACACACCCTCGGCGTTCATCCCTGGGGACCCTCAGGCAATGAAAGAGGCTGACTCACCGATTACCTTGCCACCGCCAGGTATGTCACCGGGTCATCACTTCTCCAACGTGCCTAACACGTTCGTTATGTTTAGTGGCTGTCCATGCACGAAATATACCGTATATTGCGGTGCCGTCACCCTTGCGAAACGAACATGCCCCGGGCGTCATTACTTCTGCCTCGTCAGGGAGTGAGGGTGGTCCAGTCATCCCTCAGCCGCAACCACAAGCGGCAGAAGCGGTCCCACCTGTCAAACGAGGCGTCCGATTCGTCGAGGACGACAAGGATGATGTGATTCCCATTGGTTATGTCTTACGAACCAAGAAGCGGCGGGAAGAAAAGGCCAGGTTCCTTCGCGAGGAACAAGAGCGACGGGCATTTGAGGAGGAGCGAGCTAGGGTCGAGGAGGAGAGGCGTAAAATGGACTTGCAAAGGAGTGAATGGGAGGCAGAACGCAGGGCATGGGAGAAGGAAAAAAGAATTGTAGAAGAGGAGCGCAAGCAGCGGCTATATGCAGAAGAAGTCGCAGCGGCGAGATTGCGAAGGGAGTCGCAGAGAGTGGGTGGAGTCCCTTCTAGTGGCAGCCATAGCGGTGGGGCTTCCCTCCTCCCACCCTCGTCTTCGACCACGTCTTTACGAGACTTGGAACGTAATAAAGCGCGGGATTCTTCCTCGTCAAACAGATATGCAAGGCCAGTATATGATCCACCGCATATGCCGCGGAGGGAAGCTTCTGAACCCTCGATACCCACCCACGCCGCCGCCGCATCCAATTCTAACTCACCCCACAGCTCCTCCCCGGCAAGCTCACGCCCTCCGAGCATCGCTGGACAATCCCCCATTCCTGGTGGGAGCGGACGAAATTCTTCACAGGTTCGTTCAGGGCCCCCGTCCGTCTATTCTTCCTCGTCAGAGGATATCCGCTCGGCCGGGAAGCGTAGTTCCATGGCATCGCAATCTTACTCCTCCCATCGGAATACTTATCTGCAGGAACGCACACTGGCTTATCCGTTATTGTGGACAGGAAGTGGCCCTGTTCCGGGGCCTCTGCCATCTGCGATGCCGGGGTTTGTGATGATGGATATGCCGCTGCTGCCCCCAACGCCACCATTCATGCTCCATCAATACCCACGGCAGCGGTCCCTCTCCAGCCAGAGGCAAAATCAATTCAGTACCGGAAGCACTGAACGTCTCCCCCAACAGCAACAAGGGGCACCTTCATCTACGCACAGACCGTCATACCATTCAACGCCGCCTGCGCCGCCTTCATCTTCCTCCCATAATCGACAATCTATGCACCAAAGAAGACCAAGTGGTGATGGTTCACGACGAGCTAGCGCCCCACAAACATGGACATATGATAAGGGAAAACCCCAAGGAGCACCATCATCTACTAATTCGCATGGGACTCCTGTGCGTGGAAGGTCTTCCACGACTGGGATTGTCCCCCAACCCGCACCACCAAATCCATGGACCGCGTTGCCTACCCATCACGGGAAACCCCCCACGAGCATGCCCCTGCATTCACAAACAGTCTCACCTGCATATAGGGGTTCAAGCCGGAGGCAGACATTTACCTTGTCGTAATATCCGATCTATTCTGCTCTTTCGTCATTCGTGTACTACCAATGGACGCACCTTCATTTGAATCGTATATTCCCTCTCCTACGCAATCGGCACGACATATGGTACCCAACATTAGTCTTACTCCCCACACTCGTTTGTCTCTCGCATACAACAACGGAACCATATCACCCCCCATCCCCAATAGGATATTATTCACTCCCCTTAATTATTTCCTCATTGCCCTATCTTGTGCGCGTTCCATCTAACTTTACCTTCGCCCACATCAGTCTACTCTGATCATAGACACCTGGACACTATCAGACAATGTCACGAAATTAACGTTGCACAACATCATCACTCTATTTCTCCACTTGATCTTCCATTTCACCCCATACACTCTCACAACGCACATGTTCAACAGTACTTTTTCTGTTTTGTGGTTCTCATCCAATTCATTGGTCTGGGTGGCTGTCGCATTTTTATGAAATTTATTTTCCGTGTGACATGATAAGCGGTAGACCCAGCTAGTAAGGTCAGTAAGTAGGTATGGTGATTGTATTCTATGGGTTAGGCAATAGTATCGAGAAGATAATTAGCCCACCTCACGCCTCGTTGCGCTCTGTGGGATGATCTCTAGTAAGTATGGACCCAAGTCAAGTATGTTTCCGAGGATGACAATGAGATGACAAGACTGAGAACCAATGCACATCAGGCCCACCGTACTTCATTGTTGCTTGCGGTAGTAGCAGGGGTATATAAGATGTCCAGGGAGCTTCTTGCGTCCCTCATGGACTCGGCTATCTCACCCTCGAGCGTTTCCGAGCGGTTCTGCACAATGTTAGCAATCTCTACACAATATGATTTTGCGACCCCGCCAATGTCTTCCCCCTCCATTACGATACGGACAGTTTCGTCAATCTCGGAAAAGAGCTTCTCAATGGGTGGCCAGTATTTGGCAAGACCCATGGTCGCACGTGCATGAGACGCCTTTATTGCTTGTTCCAGGCGCTCAAGTTCCTCCTGTTCATGATCGGGTTCCCGAAGCTTTGCAGCCATTGCGAGGAGCTGTGCGTTTGACAGTTAGAGGGTGAAGTAGCGGGTGAGGTACATTGATACTTCTGCTGTCTTTTCTTGATTGTTGGCATTCAAGAATGGCTCGAACTTGGGAGAATTTTCTGTGGCCATCATCGTCAAAAGAATATATGATATAGGGTATCCACCTACGTTCGAGCCACCGACGATGAATCTGGATCTGAGCCAGCTGCAACTGGCTTATCAACAACTTTGATTGTGCCACAAAGTCGGATAGTTGGGGTTCGCGAGGCCGCAGGGATGATTTCAGTGCGGATAAATCATCAAAATGCTTTATGAATGCCCTGCGCGATTTCTCCACCCATGCTCTCAGTTCGGCAGTATATTGTGCGAGAAGCTTCTTGTGGATGTTTGGGTTATATACCTCTAGTGACGAACACGGAATCTCTGGCAACGTTGCGAGCTCATCAATGCCCCTGTCAATACATTTCTAATGAAAGGATGATGTCATCAGCATAAAATTGCACCCCCATTTGTAAAATGATTCTTGCCTTTAGTCGCTCGACTTCAGAATCATCTTCTTGAACCGCCCCAAGCAGGACTATTAATTGGAGTTTGTTTTGAACGATGTCGGTTAAAGTACTGGGATTTTGTTGCCAATGGTCACTTCCACAACATGGTATAAATGAAAGAATCCACCCCACCTATTAATGTCTTTGCGGAAGGATGAATCGGGCATGGTCGTGTTCAGCGTAAATTTGACACGGAAGTCTGTATCCC